>QLOK01002530.1:0-11358 GCA_003313805.1 Tricholoma flavovirens
GAGAATGATAGTCTGAGTATGCAATTTAACTTGTTTTTCAAGGTTGCCAGCAATGTCCTTCCGAAGCTTCATAAGAAAGCAAAGTTGAACAAATATTACGGAGAAGTAAAAGAGTTAAATTTTGACCGATGAATCCCGGAAAAGCAGAACGGCCCGGGCCGCATTCATACAAGGTCCGCATTTTTGAGATGTCCGCGAAGGATACTATCTCGAACTGTTAGAAGCATTTGCGTAATTAGCAATGAAGTGAAGGACTCGATAAACCGGGAAAGTTGAAATACCTGTCCGAAGCGTCGTCGCAGTAGCTTTAGTGTCCTACAATAGACAATGTGAGGATTCAGGGATGATCACTGGCAGAAACGTGTCAAAATGACTCACAATAACAGACGTAGCATAAAAGTAGGTGTTCCTATCTTTATGATAACTCCGCTTCAGCACGTCCCTGAATTTCTCCTGCAAGTCTGTCCTCGTCATTGGCACACCCATCACCATCTTAAAAACAACAAATAAACGCGTACACTTGATGACACTCGATGCATCGTTCGGCCGTCGCCCATAGCTCGGTAAAAACTCGCTCACTCTGACGCCACTCTGGAGTTTCCGGTGGAGAAGGTCAATTTTGTTGAGGAAGAGGATTAACGTGGTTTGTTTGAGGAGCGATGAGGAAACGACGGCGCGCCATAGGATGAAGGAGTCTTCCAGTCGATTGACCGTTGGATCTTCGAGGAGGCGCTCGTCGAAGCAAGATACGGCTTCCGGGCGCAGAGTGAGTCAATTCGAAACGGAAGATGAAGGATAGTTACTCACGGGCTACTGCAGGGGAGTGGTGGAGATGTGAATAATCTATGATAGGTAGCTGGGAAAAAAAATATACGTACAAAAGATGATGGCGTTGACATTCTCGAAATATGGAAGCCAGGCATGGCGCTAGTGGCATAGTGACATGTTGGTCAATGTTGGGCTACTTAAGGATTGGACTTACCATCGTTCTCGAGCCGCCGACATCATACATTATCCATTCGTGCGTAATATTGCCAGTGACGTCTAGAAGAAAAGGGAGAACGTGAGTCTACAAGAAAAGAGGTCGAGATACTACTTGTACGCACGCTCAAGCAGATTAGAGGCCTGCTCTTCACCAAATCGGATTCTATATTCCTGGACACCAACCGTCCGCAGACGGGCCCGAACGATGTCGTCGTCTGAGGGCTCGTACGCTCGCTGGGCTATCCGGTCTAGGTCGTCCAGGAAACTGGGTAGGAACAGGTCAGCAACGCGGTACAGAAACCCAGCCCAGACAAAAAAAAAAAAAAAAAGAAGCAACTAACAATCCCGCCGAATCTTCTATTCTCATCCTCCTTTTTCTTAACACTTCCCTAACTGCTTCATCCGTCCACAAGGCGTTCATGTCGTCCCTACAGCTCACAATAACCTCCGTTGCTTCGTCCGTTTGCTGTTCTCCATCCACTGTCTCCTTTTTCGTCCCAACGCCCAAGGCGTCCTTCAAAGCTCGCACGCAAAACTCTCTTGACCGAAATATTCCCGCACCAAAATCACCGGTTCCCACACTGTCGCTCATGACCTCTTCTGACCCCGCGCCCAGGCGCTTCTTCAGGTCCTCCTCCACACGCCTCAATGGACCGAGGCGTCGTTTCAGGATCTCATGTTTGTTGGTTAGCACTAAGGAAAGCGGTTGTACCCCGTCCCCATGGGAGGCATTCGAATCGGCGGAAGACCAGACGGCGAGCCCAGTGTCCCTGTACCCGTCCATTTCCGTCTGTATTGTCTCAACAATCGTGATTATGGAGCGGATGAGGTTTAACTGGATGACGGCGCGCCAGGAGGTACGTTCTTGTCTCCAAGCTGGCCGAGCGTACTTCATGCGGAAGTCTGGGGAAATGTTAATAAGGATAAGTGCCGGTTGGATCGGGAAATGCTTCACTTTTCAATGTCGTCGATTTGCCACTTTCAGATTGACCCAGCAATAGTACCTTTACCGAGCCTTTCTGCTGCTTCTTCAATGCGACCTTTTCTGCCTTTATTTTCTCGTCAATCTGATCGCTCACACGCCGTGCCTCTGCTTCGCTTTTCTCTCTTTGTGCCTTCTCTTCTGGAGTCTCGTTGGGCGGAGGCACATGAAAGATTGCGAAGGGATCGCCTTTGTCACCTATGCCACCCATGGCGGAATTCCTGGTCGACGAAGTAGTCGCAAGATAGGAGTCTTGATTTGAGGTCGAGGCTGTTTCAAGTTCCAAGTACACTATTATGCCAGATAACCAATAACGAATGAACGACATACTTACTTTGACAACGGGGGAAAGTGCTGTCCTGTGATTGAATATTAATATTGAATGACGATCAGTGGATCACAAGACGCGGAATAAATGACTAGATTCTCAATCCACCCCTATCAGCACCCCTTATCGGAGTTATAACGTTCCGCATTTGAGCAGTCCGCCAACAGTCAAGGGTTCCTGCGAACTCTGGGAACATGCTTGTCGGCTGAATAATGACAACCCCTCGGGGCACATATGGGCAAGTTTCAAGGCTGCAAATCATCGGATGATGGATTCACGGAACGTGCCGTGTTCTATCACAAACGTCACGACTCACTTGCCTTATGAGGCTAAACCTAATCAAACACGTGTTTTCCTAACGGGAGCAGTCACGGTAAAGGTAAATTTTCTGGCGCCGATTTTGTTTCAACTCTGTATGAAATTCAATCTGCTGTGGGCTACTCCTAGACTGTGACGAAGACAGTAACTGTGGTGGGTATAAGTTCTGTTCATGACCGAGAGATTATGAGTGTCACGCATTGTCGCGTCAATTTCCAGCATTGTCAGTGATTGAAAGGATGAGATCTATATGCATCGGGGAGTCGATTCTGATGGGATTGCAAATTCACTTCAAATGCTTCGTTGAAATAATAGAGTACTTGGACAGGATGTAATGTTGTGATGCCGGACATGCGACGTTACGATAAAACCTGGCGGAAGACCGGGGGCCGTAAAGCTTAAAGGTCAGCAAAACTCTGGTCTAGCCTTAGGGAGAATCATGATTATCCCTCTCCCTGGTGCCGATTAATACATATGTCGAAGCGCAGGTGGCTTAGTCAGTGTTCCTTGCCCCTCTCCAGATCACGATATACCTCCGGCTAACCCAATCAAATCGGTATGATGGAATCTCTGCGTTCAGCGCTCCGAAATTCAATTTTAGAAATGCATGTGGGCCACTCGTAAACGTTACTACTGTATTGTGAGTTGAGAGTTTCAAAACTTTTACCAGATCATTAATAGAAAAACATCGGAAGCACCTTTTGCCAATCAGACTTTTAGAGTCGATGATAACATATGAACTAGCCTCCTCGAGTCTCACTTTAGTATAAGGTCGGATCGGAGGGGCTCGTTGTGTCGGAAGAAAGCCGAGTGTGCAAGTCCCAAAACTTGGGAGTCGTCGTCACGGATCGCCACGCTCATGCAGCCAATTGTATCTCCTTGCTTACTCAGTGACGTGAGAATAGCAACAAACAAAGACGACGCGACGCGTTAGATTGGCGGACTTTAAAATCTGATGGGCCTCAAGCACACCCACCCAAATTCAATCTTTCTTCTGTATCTTCCCTCTAGTTGATCTGAATGTTCTAGATTCTTGGGCGAGGCTTTAATGAGATACATAGATGATATTTAGAAAATTTTACAGTTTTCTGCTCAGTGATACTTAAAGCCGGGACTGTTTTATTCAGATTTTGAGTACTCCCTTGTAATATCGGCAACATCGCAAATATATCCCAGCAAAGATCAGTTTTTCTGTGGCGATTGCATTTTGAAATTCTCTGGTATTTTGAATCCCACAGCTGTTATATGTATTCTCGGCTTAAAGTCGAAGAAATCTCGGGACCGCGACGGAAGCCTGGACAGGGAATAAGTATTGTAAAAAGTTACGGAAATTGCACAAGCGTATAGGCATCTACGCCATTCCAGCCTACATAGTGAACTGAAAGTCTAACCTATTACTAGTGTATGTGTACAACGTAGCACCATACAGAGTGAAAATACGCTCGAAAGTGAACCTAAATTTGGATTTACTGATCAATCGTAGGCTGATGGTACGGTAATTATACTTCACCGGATAACTTCAGATAACTTAGTGATAACTTCCGCTCGCATTCTTTTGAATTGTTGCCGTGTCAATGACCACGCTCAGACCGATGATAAATCTGCGGACAGAATCCTATATTTGGGACCCTCGTCGTATGGTACAGCCTGAGCGGAGGAACCTGAACTGCATGAGACCCAATGTATGCCCCCTTTTTCTCCGCCGCTTTAACAAGGCACCTCGTATACGCGACCCTGTGGCTAAAGACAGTTTGATTTTCGCGCATGCATCGATGTCAGAATACTAAAATCCCATCCTTCAAGTGACATGGTTTGACATGGTAAACCCATTTGGATGAACTGCAGCCGTTAATCAACTTAATGTTCTTACTTGCTTGAGATTGTTGGGAATGCTAAGCGGATGAAATTCCAGGAAGAAGCAGCTCTGTGAACGTGGGATGGTCGTGAGCTGTCTCAGGTCCAGGATGTTTAATCTATTTCGAGTCGTTGAGGATTCCCGAACTGGCGATTGAATAACACGTGATGAGTCGGGAAAAACCGGTCCGAGTCAACAACGTTCACTGACAAGTTTGAACGATACTCAAAGGCTATCATGATGCTAGTACCATAAGCCTTTTGGCAGTAAGAAGTCATTCAACCCCTCCTAAATCAATGGTGTTACGCGGGCTTGTAAGTCCAGGGTTGCGCGCCCAAACTTTTCCCCGCATATCATCTTCTAATATCACACTTCCTGAACATTCAAATCGGATTTTTTAGAAAAACCCTGCTCTATTCCACGTTTAAACCCACGGTCTAAATGCGAAAAATCCGACTTCCCTACTCCTAGCACTCTCGTGCCGTATCGCATACCAACGGATCGCAGATGTCGTGAGTCCGTTTATATTCTGGATAAGTTCTGAATAGTGTCAAACTTGTGGCAGACAACCAAAGTACCTGTTGGCGTCATTAATCAAACAAAGAGTTATTGAACTGTTATCCATCTGGCTATTGAGTATGTTGCACTCGAAATAACTTCACGGATCACGCTTTTTCTCAATATACACCACTCCGAAGCCTCAAAGTTTAAACCACTGTCACGGTCACGGTAATGTTCATTCGACAGCGAATTTCAGCACTCGCCATATTTCACGATTACCCGAGTATAAGTTGAGATTTTCTTTGTTGGAGTGTTTGTGTCGGTGGCAATCGGTCGATAATTCAACAGCAGAACATTCCCCCCCCGGGAAGAATGTTGGCCAGAGCGGATGGCTTATCTGACACTTGAAGTGCGTCAGAGTACATCTGAGTATTCTGACAAAAGTGAGAAAACTTTGATCTATTCGTGTGGCTTACCTGTTCGCACGTAACTGTACAGCGTACAATTAGGACGGCATATATGGCGATACTTGCTTTTAAATTCTCAATGTGGATGATGCACCTGGATACGTCTGACCTGATGGTAAGGACACCTTCGCTATCGACGACCGGAGAAAAGTTCGCATGGTCAGCACATGGTCGCACATACCCGATAACCTTTTTACATTCTGTCACTGGAGTGTCAAAGCCAGGTGGGTACGGAAAATGGACTCAGAGGGTCGATGACGGGAGGGTCTCAGACTCTCACAAACCGATCTGTCAACGAATGTACGTCAGATAAGCCAAAGCCCCTGGTCTCACGATGTCCGATATGTAATCAGATCCGTCTTTTTCACCGAATGCTGTTCAGGGTGAAAGAGTTAAGGGATCTTTGGTGTATGCCTTCTTCGTTGAAGCATGGAAGCTTTGTAAGCCTTACTGACAACCGCATCACCACGGCCGACGCCCAAATGAAGATCGGGACGGTTCTCCGTAATTTATTCCTGAACACGGGTTGTCTAATGTCACGGGCGTGGGTTACGAGGTACGACCTGCGTGTACTACCATATAATTTCTGATTCAATTCTGATTCAAACCTCGCGCATACTTGGCATAATTAGGATAACTTTGCCGTCCGGTATCCCATTCAATTGGCGTGTGATCGAGCCCTGGGGCATGTTGATGGGAACTTACCCATACATGTAAGAGCGCGGAAATGTTTTGCAAGCGCGGCTTTACTGCCACGCTGGTTTGCAGGACGACAAATCTCCGGTCAAGGTACGCTTAATCCTTTAAAGATCTCTTCCGGATGTTTACGTTCCGACGATTTACTTTGTATTATTCCTGATGGCGATGGGAGGGGTGATATTCTATGTCTCCTGTAAATTTGTGAGACCCGCATCATCACATTCTCAGGTTCTTCGACGCCCTTGAGGACACCGCGAATGCGCACTCCCACCAAAGCATTCCCAATCCATGAATCTCACATGGAGCGTCGCTCTCGCGCCCGAATCTTTGACCACAAAAGTTGTGGCTGATGATATCCTAGAGGCTCCTCGGCGTGTGTTTTGATCAAAGCGTTATTTACACTAGGGATGCGTATTCCTTCCCTTGATTTAGTCTGGTTCACGTAGCTAACGTGACCAGAGAGGATAGAAGTCTTGATTTCTATGCCCTGGTCTCGTAGCTTGTGCAGTACGTGCTCATTGCTTTGATTTGAACGATCCGAATTACGGACATACGCAGGCATCTGCTGATTGAATTGGGATTTGTAACGAAAGCTGCTGATTACGATTTTATTCAGGAGAACGTGAGCATGTCGTATGCTCTGGTATACTAACCAGTCAATTATCGAGACGGATCTAAAGTTCGTTCAGTCACATTCACCTTTCGATCGGATCACCTCAACCCCCTGGCGTGGTTGGTGGTTCGAACTGTGATGCAGGTATGCATCAAGCCCCTACTAAAGCAAACAATTGCGAAGTATCCCGAGCAATACAAATGCGATGCTCATGGATTGCATCAACCAATGGCTGATCGCCGCTGTCGCAGACAAGCTCATGTCCTTCGTGATGATTTTCGACCCCTCATGGTGGACGTATATTTAGTTTGATATCCATTTAGGTACGATCAATATCAGGATGGTGGTAAGTGGGATCTTAGTGTAAAGAACTCACTACGACGCCGAAGAGCTCGATAGCAGGACTCGGAAGAGCAAACTATCACTGTCATCCAAGTGCTTAAGCTCTGGATAACCAGCATCAAGTCGGTATCGCACATACCATCGACCCATAGAAATGAAAGTATACAGGTGATGAGAGAGAATGGAAGTGGGAGGGACATGATGAATGTTTAAGACATGCTCCTCATCATGCAAGTGCATCATTTACAAAATCAGTTTGCCAGATGAAACTAATGAACTGTCTACCAGACACTGCAGGGGATTGTGTTGCCACTATTTGCATGGCAAGGTCATGTAGCGAGGTTGGATGGTGGGCCGTGGCAGCTGGGGCTAAGGCCGTGATGGTAGAAATACGAGAGATCAGATGGTAGACAAGTAAGATGTAGTTTCGAGCCACATTGAAATGAGGGTCGAGCATGGATTAGTATTCTTACATACATTAGGGCACCATTCTACAACCATGCGAAGTGATTCATAGCCAAATGAAGCCATTCTGTATACCATATAGCCATGATAGGACCTATTTAGTTGCTCAATGATGCCTATTAGCTTCGTATCTACCCTAGTACTTTTTTTTTCAGCCTCCGGTGGGACCCCCCCCCCCTACCCGTGGTTCAGGATTCCCGTTCCGCCACCCCCTTGATGGAAACCACAGAAACCACAGAAACCTACTAAAATGTGACTACCAGCCTGTTGTAGGACTTGATGGTTTCCTGGTTTCCAGGTTTCAAAAAACCCAGGAAACCACAAAAACTGAAAAAGACAACTGGAAACTAAATTGCCAAATTGCTGATGTCAAATTGTGAAAAATTCCAGTTTTAATACACTGTGCACCTGGCAGGGTAGTGATTTCAGCCATTTAAGTGCCAAAATATGAATTTTCTAACTTAAATGGCTGAATTCATGGTAGATGAATTTGGGATGAAATTTCATCTCACAAAAGAATGAAATGTAGGGGATGTTTTTAATCCAACAGGAAGGTACATCAGGAAAATCCGAAAAAAACTTAAACAGGCTTATTCTCGGCTTAGTGTGCTTATTGCTTGTTAAGCACAAATAAGCCAAAAATAGGAAAATGACCTAGCTTGAATAGCCTAATTTGCAACTTGATAAACTTAATCCATGCTTGATTCAACTTAGATTACCAGATTTCATGCTTGGATCACCAAATTTTGAATCCCAAGCCCAAATAAGTAACTATAAGTACTTGCTAAGCACATGTAAGCTAGGTTGTTTGCTTATTTTCAGCTTATTTGTGCTTAGCAACCAATAAGCACTGTGAACCCAGTGTAGGGAATGTCACGGGTTTGTAAACCTGTGCGGGTCGACACCATGGGTGCATATGGGTACGGGTATGGGTTGGGGTTTAGTAACCCCTGCCAAACCTGCACCTGTGATACAGGCATGGTGGGTTTTGTACATGAATGTTGATGTCATCATCATCGTCTCGTTGTTGTTGTCATCATCATCCTGTCTCCACATCGTCATCGAGTACCCGTGATCCACCCCGCAAGCAGGGGCTCACAGCAGTGTGGGGCGAGCACTGGGTCGGCTTTGTTGTCCTGTCATCGTCAGCATGGTCAGCAGTTCTAGTTAGTATTTGTTAGTAACAAAAAATGAAATGGAAGAAAAAAAACTTACCAATGGCTCGAGAGATGTCAAATGATGTCTCTTGGGCCTCTTTTGTTTGCCTTGCCTCCTCCTCATTGTCTCCCCCTCCTCTCCCGTTGTTCCATCCTCATTCCATTTTCATTTGGTTTGGTGGCAGCATTGCTGTTCTCTTGCCATTTTGTAGTTGGACCCATTCCCACCCCACGAGCAGTTGCTCATGGCTGTGGTTGGGGGTGCTTTTGTGGTCCTGTAAGTGGCTGCCACCGTCGTCCTGATGTCGTTTCATTGTTATACATCAAAACCTATAAGACATGAAAAATATAAGTTAGTTGAAAAACAAAAAGCAAAGAATATATGAAAAGACACTTACATACCAGGGGACCAAATGACAATAATGTCATTTGGGCCCATTTCCGTGGTTGGTTCTATGGGTAGGAAGAAGGGAGGAGGTGGTGATGTTGTCAAGAGGTGGTTGATGTGCCAGTGGTGAGTATACAAATATGTGTAAACATATAAACAATCAATGATCAACAATGTCGGTGGTCATGGACAGATCCTGACAGATCCTGTACAGGTTTTGATACCCGTGGGTTATACCCAACCCATGACCTGTACCTATCAGAACCTGTACCCTTCTCTACAGGTACGGGTTTTGATGGGTATGGGCACAGGTTGCCCTAAAAAACCCCAGGGTAGCCCATGACATTCCCTAACCTGGTGGGGCCTGTTTTTCATTTGTTTAATTTGGGAAACCCTGATTTCATAATATATATGGCTGAATTAATGGCACATGAATTTGGGATGAATTTTCAGCCATGATGTTCCAAACACTTAAGGTATGAATTTTATATACAGTATAATTCTACTTTTTCTGCCAAGTTGGTGTGGTGGAATAACATACCATGAGTGGCTGAAATATGGGATGATTTTTCCCTTCGACAACAATAGGAATTTCAAACAGTTTGGGCTAGGTCAACAATGTGAATTTCTAATGAGGCTTCATTGAATTTCAGCATTGAATTTTGGGCTGAATTTGGGCTCAGTGGCGTGTTCTTGATGCCTTGAGAAATGACTAAGAAACTTTATTTAAGACAGCTATACAAATACAATGTGGAGTCATTTTGTAACATCATGGTGGCCGTGGAGAAGATGTGCTGCGATCAACAATGGCCCACCTCCCACGATCCATGATCCATCCAATGACACATTTCACCTGGTTAAGGTTGATCAATTCCATGGATCCAAAGTCTTTATAATATTTGATCCCATCTGCAGTGGGGTCCATTAGTTTAACTGGCTTGATAAGCGCGTAGATGAGAATTTGGGGCTGGACTTGGTCACTTTGTGACTTGGGAATGCTGATGATAAGAAGGTGAAGTAGTTGGCCAAAGAAGTCACGCAGTTCAAACTCAGATGTTCAGCATTGTTGATGAGCAAATTTATCAACCAAAAGCTGATACTAAAATAGAAATATGTCAATGTGTACCATATTAGATACATCAACACATACCCAGACAAATGACATGTCACGGCTATCAGATTGGGGTGGGTTAAGCTCACGAGCATGCATAACATCCCCACCTTCGAGCTGGTGTACCCAGCCATACTGAATAAAATGAGAATCCTTTGGGATGAGCTGACAAATTGTTTGGGCAGTTACATCAAAGCGAGTTGCAAGTGATGCAGTAAGTTTTATCCATAGAGAGCAGTTGATAGATTCAGTGGATTGCGTTGGAGGAGTAAGAACATATAGCGGATCTGAAACTAATGTAAAAATTCGTGGATTTGTTGAGGGATGGAAGACGTACATAAAGGCAGTGTCAGATTCTGGTCATGAGATGTAGGCAGCTGAAGGCATAGTTTCTCATCCAAATCGTATAGGAGGGTGATGTGGGTTAACTGTGCACATGACATAACATATCTGTTGATGCTTGGGTAAGGGAACCATCAACTCCTGATGTTGCGAAGGACATCACCACAATAGTGTTCCATTGGAAATGCCCAATAGGCCCAGACCAGGCCCATAGCTCTGATGGTTGGAGCAATATGCAGCAAGGCATGAACAGTGAGTGGGCAGCATGAAACATGATCTGGATCATCTTGACAGTAGAACCTGGCAAGCCATTAAACAAATTTCCATTGAAGTGAGAGGTGGAAGCACATACCGCTCATAGTCTTGAACCCACTTCTGGAAATTCTGGTCGAGGTCATTAATTTCTTCATGCATGATTTCAAGGTCAATGCAATGTGTAAGCAGTTGAATGACTTTCATGAAATGGTTGTAATAGCATTCATTCAGGAAGCACCCTTTAAGAAGCACTGGTGCAAGGTATAATGTCCAAATTGAATAGGTTTCAGCGATCATATGCACCTTCTCCAATGCAACATTGGGGATGCGGGACCTGAATGCAGCAGGAATTGTTTCCCCAGCCCGAAAGGTTGCCTCTCTGATCGCTTCCCAGACAGTTTTCATAAACACATAGTCCTGCCCATTGTGATCCAAGTCTTTGAATTTCCCAGTCCATAAGAGAAACAGATTAGGGATTAGGTTCGCCCAGATGAGGTGCATGAAGTCAAGTCATAGGGGAATGAAATTGGAAACGAGAGGGAGCTTAATGC
>QLOK01002534.1:0-41209 GCA_003313805.1 Tricholoma flavovirens
CAAAAAAAGGCAAGAGATTCTGGAGCAGCGAAAGCAAAGAATGCCTGCAAATTGTGAGCATGAAACCGAACAATCTTTTGAACAGATGTCTTCAAATATTGTTAAGATTGCTGACAAATCTTATCTAACCAAAAAAATCCACAAGTCTGACACACAACAGGCTCTTGATACTATAGTTGAGGAATTCAGTCTTAACACAGAGCAAGAAAAAGCATTTCACATTGTAGCCACACATGCTAGTGATCCTTATTCAGAACCTCTACGAATGTATATTGGTGGAATGGCTGGAACTGGCAAATCTCAAGTTCTAAAAGCTTTAAAAAGCTTTTTCAAGAAAAGAAATGAATTATATTGATTTATAGTAGTAGCACCAACAGGAAGTGCAGCTGCTTTGCTTGGAGGATCAACTTATCACTCACTTTTCGGTATTAGTGACTATAATGAGAAAGGACTTTCAAATTTAGCTCAGGTGAGATCTAGACTTATTGGAGTAGACTATATTTTCTTGGATGAGGTCTCTATGTTATCTTGTCATGATATGTATCGTATCTCATGTCAGCTTGCTATTGCATTGAATATACCAGAACAACCTTTTGGAGGTTTAAGTATGATATTTGCAGGTGATTTTGCACAGCTACCACCAATTGTAGGTGGTGAAGGAACTTCTTTATACAGTCGAAATATTGGGGCTATTGCATCAACTCGGAGATCTCAGGAAGAAGCAATAGGAAAATCTTTATGGCATCAAGTAACCACAGTAGTTATACTTCGGGAAAACATGAGACAAAAAAACCAGACTCCAGAAGATGCTAAATTTCGCACTGCATTAGAAAATATGAGGTATAAGGCCTGTACTCCTACAGATATTGCATTTTTACAAACACTTATATCATCCCCCATATCTGGACAACCATCTGTATGTGATAACAAGTTCCGTGATGTATCAATTATTACTGCACTAAATGTCCACAAGGATGAGATTAACAAGCTTGGCTCAGAACGCTTTTCTGCTGAAACTGGACAAGTATTAACACACTTTTACTCTGAAGATTCTCAAAAAGTCTGCTCAGAGAAATCCAAATTCAAAGGTTCTGTAGTTAAGCTTAACAAGATATCAGACAAGTTGCAACAGGTGCTTTGGGATCAGCCATATAGTACAAATGACAGACATATAGCTGGCACATTATCCTTGTGTAAAGGCTTACCTGTGATGATAAGATATAATGGTGCTACAGAACTTTGTATTACAAAAGGTCAAGAAGCTACAGTATATGACTGGAAAACATCACCTGGTGCACATGGTCAACCAACAATGGAAACACTCTTTGTCAAATTGACCAATCCTCCATCTAATGTTAAATTTGATGGACTTCCTGAAAATGTTGTACCTTTATACAAAACCACAAATCCAATTTACTGTTCTTTACCTGATGATTCAAAAGTACATGTGTCAAGAACTCAGATAGAGGTCCTTCCCAACTTTTCTATGACAGACTATGCTTCTCAAGGTAAAACAAGGCCTTATAATGTGGTGAACTTTAATGATAATCATTCTCATCAGTCTTATTATACAGCATTGTCACGCAGTGCAACTGCAGCTGGTACAATAATAACACAGTCATTTCATCCTCAGAAAATTACAGGTGGTGCTTCTGGTGCCTTAAGACAAGAATTCAGAGAGCTGGAGTTGCTTGATGAAATTACTGACTTGAGATATAATGGGAAATTGCACAGAAGTGTAGTTGGTGAACAGAGAAATATGCTAATCACAGCTTTTAGACAATGGAAAGGAATGCATTATGTACCATCAGCTGTACACAAATCCATTAGATGGAATTCCAGAGATCCTTTATTAGAACCTGAAATAGAAGATGTCAGATGGAAAATTGTAGAAAAACAGAAGAAGCATGCTGCAGCTGCTCCTGCAAAAGCTAATCCCACTTCTGCTTCAATTAAGTCGTCAAAAAGAAAAATCAGTATGATAACTGATGATTCCACAACTGAACACATAAAGAAAAAGGCAAAAACCAGTCACAATACAGCTAACATGGCATATGGTAGTGCAACATTTCAGATTTCACCCCCTGCTGGTTTAATATGGAGTAATAACAGCTGTGCATATGATTCTGTATTTACCATAATATACTCACTTTGGAGAAATAATCCAACACACTGGAAACAATTCTTTTATAGCATGAACTGTGACTTGCTAGAAGAGATTTGTAATGGATTTAATGATCACTCTTATAATCAAACTTCATTAGAATCTGTTCAAGACACCTTTAGAATGGCTTTAGATGATTTGCAATTAGCTGGACTACGCTGGGGCAGATATACATCTGTGGTCATACTCTTAGAGTACATGTTTAAAGCACCTACAGAGATGGTGTCTTCCCAGCTTACCTGTAGTGAGGGACATCCCATTGTCCATAACCAATGCCACTCTATTTGTTCATTTGTGTTGTCTGCTGGCACAAATCCTTATGTATCAACAACAGACTGGATTCAGAATTACAAAGAGGATTCACGCCTCTTGTGTGATGAATGCAATCAGTGCCTTCAGCGCTCCTACTCATTTTCAAGAATTCCAGATCTAATTGTATTTGAGTTTGAAGGCAAGAATATATGTATAGATCCAGAGGTAACAATTACCTGTAGAAATAATCAATCTTCCACTATGAAACTACAGGGTGTTATATACTATGGAGAATTTCATTACACTTCACGCATCATGATTAATGAACAGATATGGTTTCATGATGGCATTTCTACTGGTACCAACATGGAATATGATGGACAATTACTACCCACTACAGATCTACTACATTGCAAAGGAAAACAGGCAAACATTGCAATTTATGCCTAATAGTGTACAGTATGAGTCATGAACCTAGTTGGTAGGTTTTACACCACAAGGTCTGCAACTGTATATATTATCTCCCATATGGCCTTGCATCAAAGAAAATAGTTGCTGATCAAAAAAAAAAAAAAAAATCCATGAACTGAGGACTCATTCATGCCAGGCATAGCCATGGCCCAACCGGACAAGTATATTCAAGAACTAAATTCAGATTTTGGAGTTGTCCAACATTATGATGGCTTCATTATGTCTATAAGAAGGTTGCTTGTTGGATTAATAGCAAATACAATAGTTATCAACACTTTTTATATAAATTTTGACCTAAAATATGTTGATTTGTGCAAAAACCTTGTACCCTTGACAAACCCCCCCATACCCTTGGCAACCCTTATATGTTTTCATACCCTTACCCCAAAGGGTAGGGTATTCAGGGGTAAGGGTAAGGGTATGAGATTTTACATATAAGGGTAACCCCTGTCATGCCTTAAACATCATGATGGCAGCCAACCAATCCCTCCTTGATCATTGGCTAAAAGACCAACAACTTTGCCAAGCAACTCACAAAAGACATCAGTATGGGTAGCATTGAAGGGGCAACCCTCACCAATAAACTCCTCTAGCATCAGCAAACCCTGGGCTGTCTACAGGGCACTATAGCAGTGCTCCATAGATGCTGTAATGACCCATTGCAGCCATAGATGCCATAGACATGTCTATCATCTGTATAACTGCCCCATAGCTCTGCTATAGTTCTGCTGTATTTCTACAGTAGGTATACAGTAGTTCTACAAAAGCACCACATAGTTCTGTGTAGTATATCCATAGCCATGGTAGTCATGGTAGACAACCAGTAGCTTGTTATAGTACTAGCTCATGTCATTCCCATACTCAATTGTAGTTGCGAAATCAATGATTATATTCGCACAAATCCATAAACAACTGAGTGGGGGTTCAAACTAGTGATGTAAGGTATGAGTGATGCAAGTAAATGAGGGAAATTCTAGATGCAGTAGGTATATATTTAATCAAGGATGAGTTTGAAACTGTGAGCCTTGGGATCGCCTTGCCTCTTGAGGCTTCACAGCCTGGTAACACAATCAGTACAGGAAGAAGGTGGCAAAAATCCAACAGACCGTCCTTCCATTGCTATATTTTCAAGAAGTGCCTCAAGCTTTGCACCATGATAATCATGTTCCTGAAGTTGCTCAATTAAAGATAACATTGCTGCATGTACTGATTCATATTGACCACCGGTGAATGGAATCTTGGACCCATAACCACCGTCAAATTCATTTGAACAATTGAGGATCTGTCAATGTGATGAGCCAAAAAAAAATGGACAAGAGAAACACCCACAGCAGTGCAAGCCATTGCAAGACAGGACCTTGGGCAGATCTTGCAATAACCAGGGAATAGAACCGAAAGGCAATCGGGCTTTCCGTTATAGTAGAACTTTTTGCAAAGCTCAATCACAGCACCATGTCCAAAATTTTCTGCACGGCCCTGTGTTCATGGAGCTCATTCATGAACAAAGAACTTACATTGGCATCAAGTGGACCTTGTATGAACATGGATCCACCAACTAAATGCTTTACATTGTTGGCAATGACTTGCTTGCGCTCATCTGAATTATGGCCAAATTTGATGTATGGCTCAAGTGCTTCCTTATAGTGAAATTTAACGATGTCATGGGCCATGATTTTCATATGCCATCAAAAAGATGCTCCATCTTCAAAGATCTGAAAACCAAGGATTAGGCCTGTATTCATATCATAGATTACATACATATGCTGTCATTCTGGCACTGTTAGCATTGTAAACAGCTAGCGCATTGTTAGCGAGCTTCAAAAATGAATGGGGGCCATCAGACAGACCTTCATCAACCTTACCACCATAATCTTCATACTCTGCAATAGCTTCCAAAAGAATGTTGTGTGCATCCTTGAGGCTATCTGCATTCCGTTCAGGGAAGGGGTCCATGGTGTGTATCAGCTTCCTGTAACTGTTTCTTGCAATGATCAATACATTGATCCAGGGGCCAGCATAAAAGCCAAGTTGCAAGGGTTTCGCTTCACCACAATGTTTTGAGTTGCAGGCTGCGCGAGTGATCTTTACACTTCCGTTGCTGCCATCACCATCGTTGTTGTTGTCAGAGGTTTCTGGGCTGACATCAAGGGCATCATAAGATGCAGTGTGAGCCTGAGAACTGCTACAGACATGAGACTTGCCAGCAGGACAACAATGTTCATGAGTCACTTCAGCAGTACCATGGCCATGAGAGTCAACTGCAGGGGGACAATGGCCACGAGACTCATTGGAGGGGCGGTGGCATCCATTGGGACCCCCATAGGCACCATGAGATGCAGCAGGAACCTGAGAACTGCCATGGACATGGGACTCACCAGCAGGATGACGACGTTCATGAGTCACTTCAGCACTAGGCACATGAGAAGTACCATGGCCACAAGAGTCATCCACAGGGGGACAACAGCCATGAGACTCATCAGAAGGGCAGTGGCATCCATTGGAACCCCCATAGGCACCATGAGATGCAGCAGGAACCTGAGAACTGCCACAGACATGAGACTCTCACCAGCAGGACGACGACGTTCATGAGCCACTTCACTAGGCACATGAGAAGTACCATGGCTGTGAGAGTCATCCGCAGGGGGACAATGGCCATGAGACTCATCGGAAGGGTGGTGGCATTCATTGGGACCACCATGGGACTTGTCTGACATCAGGGCACAAGAGCTAAGGATGTCAGGATTTGGAGGCTTGATCAGCTGGTTTCTCTGATGGTAGACTGCAAGTACGCCTTGAGAGTCTTCGTCGTGATCTTCATCTTCTGTGTTGCCAACTCTTGTCAAGTAAAGAAATGAATTTATGTTAACAGCAACTCACCAGAGCTGACAATTGGGTGACAGAATATCCTTTGCCACTTTGGGGGTTGCTTCTCTTCTGGTTCAGATCCTGAAGATTGTCAGTGTTTGTGGAATTGTTTGATAAGACACCAACCAATACCAGTTTCATTCTCGTGCCCTGATGCCAAATGTGAGTAAATGAGGAGGGATGTGATAAACAGGTATATACCAGACTCATTCTCATTTGTGTAAGGAGCCATGGCGCTCGACCTTTTCAAAATTCGTAAGGCTCTTCTGTCATCTTCATCTGGCAACTGCTCATCAATCTCGAGATTACCCTCTTGATGATCTCTAGGATCTGACAAAGAATATGAGTATGAGAGAACAATGAAATGTAAGTCATACCCAAGCCAACTGCATGAGAGTCATCATCGACATCCATTTCATTGGTGTCTACACTCCTCTGTTGGTCTTCACCATCCTTGCTGATCCAATAATTTTCAGAAACACCTGGGAGTCGAGATGCTGCACCAGATTGAAAGCCAAAGGTGGAGTCGTTTTTGGCATTGGAAAACGAAGATTTTGGAGCCTTGAGGTTCAAAGGTGGATCATCACTGACTGGTAGAATGTTTGCAGCTTTTGCCTGTAAAATCTTTATAGCAGACAAAGTAGAAGAAATAGTGATGGTATGTACCCTCAACATTGCTTTTCTGGTGGTGCCATGGCATTGATGGGCACATTGTCTGGGATATCTTTTGTCTTAGTCTGCTTCACGGCCACTGGATTCAGGTCTGGTCGAATGCATTCAGCTGTAGCAGCCAGCTGTGCAAGAGCACCTCCTTGCCCACAGGTTGAGTGACGTGGCCTTCCACCTGTAGCACGAAGGTTCACGACAGTTAGAACGAATGATAACAAACTTGATGTAATAAAGACTTACCTAGTTAGGCATTGTTTGATACATCGGTCTCGGCTGACAACTTTGTTACTGATTTCTAGCAAATGATAACATACCTTGCATGTCAGGCTCTTCAGAAGGCTTTGAACCACTGGATGAGTGTTGTTCTTCATCCTTTTTTGCCCTTGCCATGGTGGACGTGTGAAACCAACCAAGAATTTCCAAACTCATAATGCTTATATTTATAAGATCACATGTTGCAAAGATGTACAACTACAATTCTGAATTCAATTATTTAATCTAGGACTACAGTAAAATGTGGTCCTGTTAAGGTCATGCTTATTGCAAGGGAGGAATCGGAAAACACGCAGGTTTTCTGAAGAGGGACAAATGAGACTTGGCTTCAACTTATAAGAAGTTGCACCTTTCCTCTTGATTAGGGTTGTCTCTGATTTACTGGACTTGAATGCGAATGCGCGGGTTATGCGCCGGGTTTCTGTACTAGATGGAAAGTGAGGATGAAGATTCCAAGTAGTGCTTAACTAATCAATATTCAAATTGAATAGCTCGACCTAATGTGCAAGCTTATATACTAAGTACAAATGTTTCTACAATAATCTAGTAGAGTCTACAATGACTATTACTAATAGATGAGTAAGATAACTTGGGGATTGCTCGGGTTGCCTGAAGCCTAGAATATTCCACAGTGTTCTCTCCTATTTTCCTGAGTTGGACTTGTAGCAACTGATTGCTATTTCAGTTACTAATCCTTGTGATCCCTTCCTATTGGTATTACCATGGTCATCCTGCGGGTTTTGCGATGTCAGAAGATTGGAGCATGACAGGTCCTGGTATTGCAGTTAGTTGGTTGTCTGAAAGCATTGATATGAGGAAGGATTCAAAATAGTGAGAAGGAGCTTACAATGAAACTTGAGGATGGGTCAAGGCTTCATGCAAGCTTCTTGCTGTAGGATCTCTGAGAATCCACCCTTTTTCACCATATATCAAGCTTTGCCTGCCTGAAACTCAGCTCTTGTTAAATTTTTACAAGCCTGTCAAAGCTTCTGGATTGCTTGTTGCGCTGATAATACTCGACCAGGAAACCCACAACAAAACCCTACAAAAGGCTTTGTATGATATAACACAGGTTAGAGGAAGGTAGCAAGGTGGTACTGTACTTTGGGACCTAGGTCAAGGTTGGGGGACCTGATAGCAAGGAGTTGCGAGGAATGACAAGTGGTGTTCAATGAAATATTGCGAGATCGATCAAATATCGAGCATTTGATCAAATATTGAGCTCAATCAGGCTACAGAAATGGGATCGACGAGAGGAGAGACGATTGGAGGATGACAATGGGATCAAAAGCGAGGGGAATACAATAATATCAAGGAATAAGTGAGGGACGAGGGACTCAATATGGAGGTTCGATAAAATATCGAGGAAGTTTGTGACAATATTTCAAAACTTTGAACTAGAATGAAATACTTCGACTCAAGAGTATGGCCTCTTGAATCAGACTACTGGGACGATAACATGATTGGATTCTCCCTGAAACAGTACATAATACAAAGTATATATGACATATGAAAAGTAGTCCTAAAAAGGAAAGTGTCCATGTGTTGAACATGAGGCAGTCTGTAATGATCAAAAGGAGCTAATAACTATGGGTGAATGATGAATTGATGTGAAAAGGAAGTAAACAAAGTGAAATCAAAAGGTACATACTCGTGTTCCCTTTGAGGAGTTTGAAATATCTCAAAATACTTCTCATGTCCTTCAAATAGTGATCTTATCTCTTGTTCTCCATGTGATAGGCTTGTCAAACAATGTCACGAGGTGCGGGGGTGCAGTACGAGTGTCCAATGATGAGATAATGGCCGCCGAGGTGCATGAAGTATGTTTGAAGTACATTTGAAGATTTTTGAGGTTGTTTGAAGTTGTTTGAGATCAATCAACGATGTTTGGGATGTTTGCAGATGTTCATAGATCATTTGGATAGATGCTATAGATGTGAGAAAGATATCCCAAAGGGGTTCAATGAGGTTCAAAGAAGATAGTTGAAAGCTCATTCAAAAAAGTTCAAAAAGTTCGAGATCTTGATATGTTTGTTCAAGCTCAATTGAATGTTTGGAACATGATCAATATTTGTTCAACAATGGTCGGAGATGGTCGAATGACAAGTGTGTGCTGCTGCAAATGTTTGATGTTGAGTACAAAGACTTTGAATGGCTTGATATCACTCTATATTGCTCAAGAATGCATTCGAAGTTGATAGAACTGTTTGTAGATGTTTATATGCAGAATGCAAAAACTATAGGATGTTTTTCCGAGTACTAGATGCGAGGTGGTCGTATCAGCACTCCAACTTGCATGACTTGGAATGCCATCTCCTTCTCACATCATTCAGACTCGCACGTAGAATACAAGCATCGTGCTTCTTGATAGCTTCTAATCATCTAAACCAAGAGTTAGCATGTCAGATGGTGAGCATATGAGGTGGACATATTACTTTTCAATTATCAACAGGAGTCAAGATAAGTGTTGAGAGCATTGTGTGTCAATGTAAACAAACAACAGCAAAGGATATTTCCCACCACAGCATGCACTGCGCAAAATGTAATCAGAATTTTCATGACAGAAAAGCTCTCTTATGCCATATGAATCACCCCTATGGAGGCTGCTACAGTCATTTTCAAGAAGTTGCAGACCTCACTGATGAACTCAGAAGATACAGAAACTGACCTACTCAGACTGGAAACTGTGATGCCAATGAATTTGCAAGCTGATATGGATGTGGATGTGACATTTCTGGTGCATGATAACTTGGGGGAAAATGGGAGTATGGATAGAGGGCCATTCATTGAGGAATGCCAGGGAGCAGCAAAAGAATATGGAGCAGGCACAACCTTTATGGAGGAGTTTGACCATGATCAGTATGCAGAAGCGCACGTCAAAAATCTCTACTATCCCTTTGTGTCAAGAGATGAATGGGAGTTTGCTTCTTTTCTGCTCCATTCTGATCTGAGTATGGCATCCATCGATTCACTTTTGTCGCTTAACCTGGTGAGTTACTTGCAACTTGACCATGTGTACAGCTTCTCATGCTCATCATAGGTAAAAGGCTTTAAACTGTCATTTTGTACTGCAAAGAGACTGTGAGGACTCGCTGAAATGCTCCCAAAAGGCCCAGAGTGGCAATGCAAGCCCTGAGCCACCGCGCATCCAACAAAGAAGAATCTCACTCCATTTTTTTGTGATCCGCTTGAATGTATACAGTTAGTGTTTAAAGGTCCGGTCTGGTCCGGTTTTTGACTTCCAAATGGGGCAACCGCAACCGCAACCGGTCCAGGACCGACCCAGATATTGGGGGGACTGAACCGGACCACCTAGGACCGGTCTTTTTCAGTTCATGGACTGAAAAAAGACCAGTTTGGACCTGTTTTTTGGTGTAAAATTTGTCATAACAATATAAACCATCTATATATCAACAACCATTGTCAGCACCTTAAACAAATAATATACTACGATAGATCTTGTAAATACCCAGCTTTTGATCCAATTTCTAAGAGATTTCATTAATATTTGATGTAGCTATGAACAAAACTGAATCGCATCTCCTAAAGATTCAGGCAAATGTAATGTGACAACCATAAATTATGTGATGGGCACTGTATATTGATGTATGGTGAGCATATTCTCCTACATAAAATACCCATATCCAAAAATAGAATGAGCCAAAATGAGTAAAATATGAGTGAGTTAGAGTCAAAGTACAAGTTGAGTGAAAAAATACTCATACTGAATGAATTTGATGATATCTTTCTCAATTCTTAACCATTTTTGATGAACCAAGGGTCAAATTAAAGGTAATAATCAGGGTTACAAGGGTATGTAACTCACGTGACGTTTAACCGGTTGCAACCGATTTAAACCGGTCTTTTTGCGGTCCTTCATTAATTTTGAAAATGAAGACCTGCAACTGGACTGAAAAAGACCAGTCCATAAATAGACCACTGGTCCGGTCCTAAACGGTCCAGTTCAGTCCAGTTTCGGTCTTTTTTCCAGTCCTATAGACCGGACCTTTAAACACTATATACAGTCCATCCTCCATAGCCCTCTTGTGCAGGATTACATCAAATTCAAACCATTACACATCTTTGAATTGGCATCTAGAGCAATGCAAATTTACACTGAGTGGATGAGTGGGAATGCTGCGTGGTCAATGCAAGTAAGTTCTCTGCATCAGA
Organism: Tricholoma flavovirens; assembly: GCA_003313805.1. Classification (NCBI taxonomy): domain Eukaryota; kingdom Fungi; phylum Basidiomycota; class Agaricomycetes; order Agaricales; family Tricholomataceae; genus Tricholoma; species Tricholoma flavovirens. Next base: position 10,868 of record QLOK01002534.1, read on the forward strand.
GCATCTTTTTCCTCAGCTTATATTCCTGTAGAGCCAACTACCTGATGGGGTGACTCTCCTTGGGGTTGTTCTATCATCTGATAAGACGAACATATCTGCAATGACAGGCAGTTGCCAGGCCCACCCACTTCTTATCAGCCTCACAAATCTTCTGATGGATTTTCGCATGAAGGCTACAAACCACACCTTTCTTCTCCTTGCACTGTTTCCTGTCCCAAAGTCTATTCACAAAGACAGAAAAACATGTGGTGTCTTGGGGAATTGAATGATCCACAAATGTTTGGACTTCATCTTGAAGCCTCTCAAAAAAGCAGCTGAGGTCGGCATTATGATGTCAGACCTGCTTGGCTTTTGCCGCTATGTCTACACTCCTCTTGCAGCATACATCATTGATGTGCAAGAGGCTTTAGCATTATCAGGTGTTGCAGGGAAAATGTCACATGTCACTATGGCAACTTATAAAAAATTTGGCGACCCTTTTCAGCATGAACCCTGAACGGCTTCAACCACCCTCGTGCAGCTCCATGCGATTGAGGCTACTGTTAGTCCTTGGGAGCTTGCCGCATATATTAAGGAGGCAAACAGTTATCGGTTGAATGGGGTACATTGCCCATTTTGGCATGATTGGCCTCTTTCGGAGCCATTGACATTCTTCACACCAGAGCCACTCCACCACTGGCATAAGATGTTTTGGGACCATGATGTGAAGTGGTGCATCCATGCTGTTGGCGATGCCGAAATCGACTTCTGTTTTGCCATCCTTCACTCACATACCAGTTTTTGTCAATTTAAAGAAGGGATATCCAGGCTGAAACAAGTCACTGGACAAGAACATCGTGACATCCAGCACTACCTCATAGTGGTCATTGCTGATGCTGTCCCAAAAAAATTCTAATTGCTGTATGCTCATTGATGGACTTCTGATATTTTGCCCAAGCACCTGAAATTTCTGATCAGATATGCACCAAAATGGATGACGTGCTTAAAGAATTTCATGATCACAAGGATGCAATCATATCAGCTGGAGCACGAACTGGAAAATGCAGTAGAGTCATCAATAACTGGCACATTCCCAAACTTGAGCTTCTGCAAAGTGTCACTTCCAACATCTGTGACAATGGAGCACCCATACAGTGGAGTGCCGACACTACAGAATGATGCCATGTGACAGAAATCAAAGAACCGTCACGTTCCAGCAACAACCAGGAGTATGAGTCTCAGATCTGCCATTTCCTTGATCACGCAGATAAATGTTGATGTTTCAATATTGCCACTGCCATTCGTGAGGCCCTTATCGACTTCTATGCTCTTACTGATAATCCAGGCCGAGAAGATGATGGCGATGATGATGATGGCTTATCCATAAATCCTGAGGAACCAAAAGACCTTTTATCCACCATCAGCACAACTGATGCACTCTTAGCATGCATTCAGCTGGCAGCCCCTGTCACTGGAACTATTCAGCAACATGCAAACTACTTTGAACTTGTGGATGCTCTTCAACAGGGCTTGTACCCTCGTTTGCCACTGCCACTTCAATCCATGGTAGAGGGCAACACTGCATTGCATTTAACAAGAGACCTGACTATGAAGATGATGTCCATTGAACCTGTCATGGAAAAGTTCAATCTACCAGATTTACATGGTGCCATGGTGGATTTCTTGTCTCGCATTAGTAATAAGGATCCTTTTCACATCAGTGGTTGTAGGATCGGTAATATTGATTCTCCATTACCATTCAACAATCTTCAAGTCTGGACAAAGGTGCAAGTGCATAACCATTCTCATTTCCCACCATATCACGTCCTCCCACCGCAAACCATCAATGCCTCCATTCCATCAATGCCTCCTGGACCTATGGTCATTCCGATGTTGTTCTCGTCAATACTGACAATAGCAAAGTTTGGCCACAGAGTGGTCTTGAAGGCTGTATTCTATATTTCATATGCATATCTCATTTGTATTGACCGGTTACATGAATTTGGTTCAGGGCATCATATCGCACTGATAGGTGCACCTCGCAGTTGGAGTTCTGGGAGTATCTGGGAATAGTCAATTACTTTTCGCATTTCTTATGATAGGTTCGTGCAGCAATGCAAAGGCCTCCAGACTCGTTTGACCGCATTTTGAACGATTTCAAATGGTTCTGAGCAAGATCAAACAATATTGCACCCCTCAAAGACCTCATATTCAACTTTGAGCATTCACAGATCCAATTTACATATTCTATGACACATCTCAAACATTGCGCAACAATCTTTGATGGTCCTCTGGACACTCTGACGACTTTGAATGGATGCGTCGTATACTTGAACAGCTTGAACAGTTTCGATCATGTTCAAACTTCAAGGTTCTTTCTCAAGTCTCATCACAGCATCTTTAGGCTATCTGCTTAGCTACATCAAGCACCGTACGAGCTTCTTCAAGCTCTTGTGATCACCACAAATGACTTTGATTGGCCTTGATCAATTTTGAGCAAACTTCAACCGCATTTAGACCTATTTCAAGCCCTCCAGTGGCCGTCCTTCTTATTGTCAAACATTGTACCTTGTTACCACATTGCTAGAGGTCATATGTACAACACGCTTATCAGACACAAGATGAAGAAACACATTGCATTTCTGAAGGACATGGGACGACTTTCAAGATATTTCAAACTCCTCAAAGGGGGAACGTGGTATCACAAACTGTTTATATCATTTCCACATTATTTATTGTTTTACCCATCGTTTTTAGGCCCATTTATTCACTTATGTACTTCCTGCCTCATGTTTGCCTCATGTTACATTTTCCCTTTTAGTATCATTTTCTTAAAGTCTATAAAAGCTTGTATTACTTATCTTTTCAACAAGAAACCATTCAGGTTCACTTCACTATCGTCTGATTTAAGAGTCCCTACTCTTGAGTCCAAGAAACTCGTCTTATTTCAAAGTAGTGTGAAATCGCTTGCAAAAACTTGCTCGAAATCGCTCATGTCCTCATTATTAGCCTATCAAACATTGTCATCCTCCAGCATATATTGTATTCCCCTTGCCCACATCATTATCATCACCATCCCATCCTCTTCCCTTTCAAATGACCATACTTTTGTAGTTCAATCAACCTCAAACTTTGATTGAATGCTCAATATTTGATTGAACTTGTGGTATTACATTGCATATCGCTTGATATTTCTCACACTTTCTCACTATCAACTCCCCTAACCTTGAACTAGGTCTTCTAACTTGGAACCAACTCGCTACTTTATACTAGACTGGACAATCCCCTCAGATACCTTTGTTTTAGGTGTTTTGTTTGGGTTATCCTACATAGCACTATCATTTTGGAGCCCACTGTGAGGGGTTTCTAAATCATTTCAACTCCTAGTTCATCTGGAATACCTTGGCTTCAGCCAACAGCAGCTCAAAAACTTTGTGAAGAAGCTCACAAAGCCTTTGCAACTCCTGAAGAACCAGGAGATATCTTACTCCCAGTGCCAGCCAACCAATTAACACAATGACCCAAACCTTGACTGAAGCCCAAGATTTCAAAACACCCCCTTTTATCTTCGCAATCCCCTTGAATTAAATCTAACACTCTAAAAGCATCAACCTCTACCCTTTCTCCACCACCTCCACCTTCTACCCCTTTGACATCGATCTCAATGGCTACACCAATGCCAATGCCAGCATGCAGTCACTCGACTGCACTGAAGTTTGATCCGACCCAGCCACATGAACTTCGAAGATATTTCAACAAACTCAACCTTCTTTCACAGCAGCGAATATCACTGCTAATGACATAAAGAAGAAGCATGCCTGTCGATATGTCGACATTGACACTTCAGAACTTTGGGAATCACTCCCAGAGTATGCTACTGGCAACTCTTTCAATGAGTTTCAGGTTGTGGTCCATAAACTCTATCCTGGCTCAGAAGATGATTTCAAGTGGTCGATCTCAGACATGGACAAATTGGTCAGTGAACAACTTCACATAGGGATTTATTATGCGAGCGATCTAGGATTGTATTATCGAGCATTTTATAATATTACTCAATTCTTGCATGCTAAAAACAGGATCTCAGAGGCCAAACAGAGTCGAGCTTTCATTTGAGGTTTCAAACCTGGTTTATGGTTGTGCATCGCTCGACGACTTGAGCTCAAATTCCCCAACCATTACCCCAATGATCCTTATCCCCTTGACAATATCCACTCAGCAGCAAAATTTGTTCTGGCCAGTTCCCACACATCGCACTCAACTTCGCAACTTACCCAACAACATTCCTTGCAACCCTCGACATCGGCTTCAGTACTATCTTGTCCTCGGCTCCTCAAATTAATCAGGAAGACTTAACAGCAATCCTTGAAAAGTTCATGGCAACCCTTGTTACAGCAATGGCAGGTTCAAAAAGCACTTCAAACGCTGGTCAATCGAATGTCCCAGCAAGATTGGAAACACTTGACAATTTGGTCTGTATTTTCTGCAGTCAATTGGGACATTTTATTAGTGATTGCTTGGTATGCCAATCATATATTAATGAGGGCAAATGCAAGAAGAATGCTGAGGGAAAGGTAGTACTCACTAACAGACAATATACCCCTCGAAACATCCCAGGTAGATTTATTAAGGATCACATCGACGAATGGCGTTGTTGCAACCCAGATAACATGGTCAATTCCTCACTGATGTATGGTATTGCTCCTTCACCAACCCCTCGAGGTATCTATCCTATCTCGACTTTAGCTGACACATCCAAACATTGTATTGCAGCCCTTGAACAGGAGATATTTGCACTTCGAAGTGGTAAACAATTTAATCGAACTAATGGAAACTCTTCTGTTACACCAGCGCCAGCATCTCATATTCCTCCTACTACATCGGCTCATATTGAAGAAGTTCCTGCACAGGCCGCACCTTCGAACACACCTCAGAATCCTACCTCGACATCTACTGGCATCTCATTGGCAACAAATCCCTCAAGCTTGGACTCAACCACAACTACTTCAAACAACTCCTCGATGACATTGCAACCACCAGTTCACCCATTTGCAGGTATTAAGGAGAACACTTACCTCCCACCCCACAAACAAAACTTCGCCAGCGGTCCCAAACCTTGAGATGGACCCTCGTATCATACTCAGGCCCCAATCCAGAATGATTGCATCACCCAGGACATATTCACTCAAACTATGAAAACCCCACTTGTCACATTAACCTCAGAAGAACTTTTATCATTATCACCTGAAGTTCAAACTAAATGGCAAGAGCAGATAACACTGAAACAAGTCCAGCAGCCACCCCAGCCCTCAACAAACATGTTCGAAGATGGATTGATCGTTGTCCCTGATCCCTATGAAACCTATCTCAGCTCACTTGAACCCGGTCAAATCGCTCAGCCCTATGTCATCGCCAAGGAGTCCCACTCCATCCGATCAGTCTACATGAATGTCAACGATCACTCAAACATTGAAAGCATTGTTGATCCCAGCTTGTCAATTGTCACTATGTCAGAGGAAGTCTGTCACGAACTCGGTCTCGCTTACGACCCACAAATTTGTCTGCCAATGCAATCAGCGAATGGTGGTATCAATGAGACTTTGGGTTTGGCTTGAAATGTCCCCTGTGATCTTGGCTCAATTATATTATATATGCAGTTCCACATCGTTTGCGACCCAGCATACGACATCTTACTCGGTCGACCATTTGACGTTCTCACCGAGAGTGTCATCCAAAATTATCATAATGAAGCACAGATGATCACAATCTGTGACCCCAACTCGACTTGAACTACTACCATTCCTTCGATCGCCCATTCGAATCAAACCATTGTCGCAAGGCAGTTCAAGAGGTTTTTCAGAAGTAGAGGATGAGATATCGAACAGCCAGCAGTGCACTCTCATTATTTCCTTCAATCATTCTGACTCTTCGATATTTATTGAGTGTACTGCTGTGATCCACGATTTTCATTCCTTGATATCCTCAAATATGATTCCCCATGCTGCCCTCCTTTCCAAACTATATCTATCTGCATCTGACCATTCCCCAACTCTTTTGCAAGCCTCAACAGCTTTATTATTCACAGATGCCCATGTTCGACTGACATCGAACAACTTTAACAATGTTCAATCAACTTTGAATGGTCTCGAACAAGTGTGATTGACCTTGAATGACTCGTCAAACTCCCCTTCCAATATTACTATTGACTCTCATCCCACATGCATCCAATCAAAGAAGAAGTATAAACCCATAGCAATCAAGGTTCGACCAGTGATCACCGACCAACCAGGTCAATTTTGTATCATTCAAAATATCATCAGAAATCCACTTGAAAACATGCCGAAGCTCAATCCCCATCTTCCAACATTCATGCCCTCTCCTCGATAGGCACTCAAACGAGCTGTGATCATCAACAGAAACCATCCTGGCAATTTCTTATGGCCAGAAGAACAGAAACTCATGCATGACTTCATTTGAAATCACAAAACGGGTTTCACATGGAACAACACGGAACGAGGAATGTTTAGAGAAGACTTCTTCCCTCCAATCGACTTCCCCATCATCCTGCACACCCCATGGGTTGAACAAAATATTCCTATACTGCCCAGAATCTACGAAGAAGTTTGCGAAATCATCAGGAAGAGGATAGAATCAGGTGCGTATGAACCATCGAACTCCTCATATAAATCGAGGTGGTTCCTCATCCTCAAAAAAGATGGCAAATCGCTTCAACTGGTTCATAGCCTCGAACCACTCAACAAGGTCACAATTCAACACTCAGGCATCGTCCCGATCCCCAAACATCTAGCAGAGCAGTTCAGCGGTCGAGCGTGCAGTGGAATGCTTGACCTCTACATAGCATTCGATGAACAAAAAGTAGCTGAATCCTCGAGAGACTTAACTACTTTTTAAGATGCCCTTTGGTGCACTTTGACTCATAACCTTACCAATGGGTTGGACGAACTCAGTACCTATTCTACATGATGATGTCTCCTACATCCTACAGCCCAAGATACCTGAGGTCACCATCCCCTACATTGATGATGTCCCTCAGGCTATCAAAGGCCCTTTGACACAATATCAGCTGGCTAGTGGTGCATACAAAATGATTCCTGAAAACCCAGTGATCCAAAGATTCATCTGGGAACATTTCCAGAATCTCAACAGGGTTCTTCAGCAAGTAAAGTATTGTGGAGGGACTTTCTCTGGTCACAAGTTATTCCTTTGCATCCCTGAAATATCATGTCGAACGCTTACAGGCCTTTCTAGGAACAATAGGTGTTTGTAGGATTTTTATTTGTAGCTTTGTGCAATGAGCATCTCCACTTATCGCTCTAACTCGAAAAGATGTACCATTTGAATTTGGCTTGAAGCAGATAGAAGCCCAGGAAGACCTAAAGAATGCTCTCATCAAGTCCCCAGCACTCTGGGCTATTGACTATTGATTGCATGCCCCAGTAATTCTATCCATCGACACCTCAAACATCACAATAGGATACCTCCTCGCACAGTGCAACCTCAATAACCCTAGAAAACATTATTACAATCGATTCAGCTCAATTACGTTGAATTCGCGAGAATTGAGGTTCTCCCAGCCAAAACTCAAGCTTTATGGGTTGTATTGAGCGCTTGCAGCTCTTCATTTCTATCTAATTGGAGTTTGGAATCTGATTGTAGAGGTTGACACTCAATATATTAAAGGAATGCTATTGAACCCTGACATTGCACCTAGTGCTATGCTCAATCACTAGATTGTTTCGATATTTACATTCCATTTCGACTTAGTGCACATTGCTGGTACCCACCACAGTCCAGATGGTCTTTCACGAAGACCATCACAACCCGATGACAACATTGAAGACAATGATGATGAGTTCAGCGATTGGATTGATCGACTTCATGGCTTCATACATCAGATCAACCTGGTCATATGTTGTCAATCCCCACTTTCTACATCTTATCCGACATTTGCCCTCTCATTGAACGACCTCAAAAGAAGTTCGATCATGTACAATGACATACCCTGATCTGACAGTGCGAAACGTGACGATGCAAGACTGGATCATGTTTGGCAATGGTTGTCAGATTTAGTTTGACCCTTGAACTTATTGAATGATGAGTACTCTACCTTCCTGCATTATTGTAGAGTTTTTCCTAGATTCAGGCAAACTCTGGTGAAAGGATTTGCATGGTGCACACAAGATCGTCGCACCCCCAGAGACTTGAATCAACATCGTTCGATTGGCACATGATGATCTCGGTCACAAGATGGTTTTTGCTACAAAGTCCCTCATTGCCCTTCAATTCTGGTGGCCAAACATGAAGGCCGACATTTCTTGGTACATTCGAACATGCCACCTTTGCCAACTTCGACAAATGTGACATCTCCTCATTCCCCCAACTGTTGCAACCCCAGCACCTCTCTTCACAAAAGTCTACATTGACACAATGCACATGCCAGCCTCTGGAGGATATTGATATATTGTACAAGGTTGATGTTCGCTCGTTTACTACCCCGAGTTTTGAATGCTTCATAAAGAGAATGCAAAAACTTTAGGCAATTGGATCTTCAAGGACCTCATCTGTCAATGGGGTTCCCTAGCTGAAATCGTCACTGACAATGGTCCTGCCTTCATTGCAGCCCTTGAATACCTTGCTTGACAATACCACACCTGACGCATTCGAATTAGCAGATACAATTCATGAGCGAACAGCCTTGTCGAATGATCGCACTTTGACATTCGACAATCGTTATACAAGGCAGTAGACAGCGTAGAAGCAAAGTGGTCGCTTGGGACACACGTGGTATTCTGGGCAGAATGAGTTACAGTTCAAAAGCGCATGGGATGTTCACCATACTTCGCAGTCACAGGATCACACCCCCTACACCCCCTCAACATCACTGAAGCAACATACCTTCAACCCCCTCCCAATTCAATACTATCGACAACTGATCTCATTGCTCGAAGAGCTATTGCCCTACAAAAATGTTTGACAGACCTCAAAAAACTTTATTCAAAGGTCTATACTGCTCAACTTGAAGCCGCAAAGTGCTTCAAAGTAGTTCACAAACAAACGATTCAAGACTACAACTTCGAAAAAGGTGACCTATTACTCATGTGAAACACACAGATCGAGAAATCACTCGATCACAAGATGCAACCTCGATACCTCGGCCCTCTAATCGTCATCAAGTGAAACCACAGAGGTGCCTACATCCTCTGTGAACTGGACGGATCAGTACTCCATTGACTGGTTGCAGCATTTCATATTCTCCCCTACCTGGCTCAAAAATCTATCCCCCTTCCCCTGAACTTCCTCAACATCGACCCAAGATGCCTAGAAGAACTTTGAACAACTGATGAAGTAGATGAAGATATTCAAGACCTCAACCTTGACCTCAACAAAGACTAGAAACCACTTAGAACACCATCGAACGTCCCCTCGAACATATTTCTATATTCCTTCTTTTTAAATTCATTCTTTGAACATTTTATTTGATTCTATTCATTCATTTTCATAAGTCGTGATATTGTTTTTTTTTTTGCATGGTCGCGCAAGACTCGCAAGGGTTTTATGGCCATGATGATCTACTGAGCCTTTCCCTTTTGTTTAATTTATATTTTCTGTTGTCTTATCGACTTTTCAAATGCTTTCAAACTCTTTCTTAATCAGAAGACACATAAAAAAATTCAAAAGAACAACATTTTTTCTAACTAATTTTCGAGCATCTTTTTGATGCCTTCTATTTTGTAGACTAGGATTTCTAGAGCTACCTTTTTGCACGCCAGAACCTCCAACAGCCTTACTCAATGAGCAGTGTGCTCGTCGAGGTCCTCAACATCCCCTTCGATCTCCCTGCTCTCCACCTCCTTCGCTTTCCCTTTCCCCTTCACCTTCAATCTTTTCTCCTTTTTCTTCTCCTTCTCCCTGTACTCGATCACCTTCGATGACTCTGTGACTGGCTCCCCAACCTCGACCAACATGGGCAAGCGAATATGAAGCCCTAAAATGAGAAGTTAGCATGATCAAAACATTTCGAACAAAGTTTTTACCTGCTTTTCAAGGCGATGTGTGCCTTGTCATTGTGGGATTCCACTTCTTGGGTTCATCCTTTCGAACCCCCCACTTTGATACCCCTCCCCACCAGCAACCCTGCACCCCACTTGTGCATCAAACGCACTTCACAGTGCCTGGCTTCATGATGCACTTCTGCTGGGTTTTGAAACCAGCGCAGCAATCGCACTACAAAGGAAATTTGGTTAGATAACTCAAATAGATCTTGATCAAAGTCCGAAAACTTACTGGCCCTTGGAACTCCAACAATTCGGAACTCTTGACCCTCACTCGCTTTGTCTCGAGCTCAATCGGCCTCTCGTCAATCTTGTCCTCGCCATCCTCCTCTTCCACCTCCACCGCCTTCCTCTTCCTCTGCCAGACCACTGGCACTTCCTCAATCTCCTCATCCACTTTGTCCTCAACCCACTCGTCCTCCTCGATCTCATCCTTGCCCAACTCCTCCCAGTCAATTGTCTTCCCCTCTTCCTTGAGTGCTGCATTTCAAGCCTTTAAGTCGTCCTTCAAAATAGCCTTCACTCTAAATTCGCCCAGTAGAACTCCACATGCCATGCACAATGCCTCTCATCAATCCCGTATCACTTTGGCCTTTAAGTTGGCCACTCGGCATCTCGCCTCCTCTGCCTCCTCTCGTTGTGATCGCTCCAGTGCCTCCCTCTCCTCGGCCTCGACCTCTGCTCATAACTTCAAAAATAAATATACCCCCCCCATTCAAGCCATTCGTGATGTGCTATGGGCTCGAAATTCAGAATGACCTCTTTTAGAAGGTCCCCCACCACCTGGCTTCCTTCCTCTCCAATATTGTCAGCCATTTCGTTGTATTCAGCCTAAAAGAGACATTCCAAACATCAGTAATTGACCTCGAACGTTGAAATAACTTACTAGTCTTTTGCAAAATCCCTTGCCCCATACTTCAAAGTTGAGATCTTCCATGATACCATGCTCAGGCATCGATTTCGCGTAATCGATGAGGCTGTTTTCAAGTTCGAGCAAGAGAGACATAATTCAAGCAGAGGTTCACAAATTTGAGATGAGATCGAGGATGTGAGAAGAAACAAAGCTTGAACTTCATTGATCAGTTTTTGAACACGACCACATGACTAGCACATGACTCGCAACGTGCGTTCACCTGACTGGGGACAGTCAGCATTTCAGTCCAGGGGAGGATGATAGGTGCACCTCACAGTTGGAGCTCTGGGAGTATCCAGGAATAGTCAAGTATTTCGAATGGTTCTGAGCAAGATTGAACAATATTGCACCCCTCAAAGACCTCATATTCAACTTTGAGCGTTCACAGATCCAATTTACATATTCTATGACACATCTCAAACATTGCGCAACAATCTTTGATGGTCCTCTGGACACTCTGACGACTTTGAATGGATGCGTTGTATGCTTGAACAGCTTGAACAGTTTCAATCATGTTCAAACTTTGAGGTTCTTTCTCAAGTCTCATTGCAGCATCGTTAGGCTATCTACCAAGCTACATCGAGCACTGTACAAGCTTCTTCAAGCTCTCACAATCACCACGAATGACTTTGATTGACCTTGATCAATTTCGAGCAAACTTTGATCACATTTAGACCTATTTCAAGCCCTCTGGTGGCCGTCCTTCTTATTGTCAAACATTGTACCTTGTTACCACATTGCTGGAGGTCATACAACATGCTTATCGGACACAAGATGAAGAAACACATTGCATTTCTGAAGGACATGGGATGATTTTCAAGATATTTTGAACTCCTCAAAGGGATGACATGGTATCACAAACTGTTTATATCATTTCCACATCATTTATTGTTTTACCCATCGTTTTTAGGCCCATTTATTCACTTACTTCCTGCCTCATGTTTGCCTCATGTTACATTTTCCCTTTTAGTATCATTTTCTTAAAGTCTATAAAAGCTTGTTTCACTTATCTTTTCAACAAGAAACCATTCGGGTTCACTTCACTATTGTCTGAGAGTCCCTACTCTTGAGTCCAAGAAACTCATCTTATTTCGAAGTAGTGTGAAATTGCTTGCAAAAACTTGCTCAAAATTGCTTGTGTCCTCATTATTAGCCTATCAAATGTTGTCATCCTCCAGCATATATTGTATTCCCCTTGCCCACGTCATTATCGTCACCATCCCATCCTCTTCCCTTTCGAACAACCATACTTTCATAGTTTGATCAACCTCAAACTTTGATTGAACACTCAATATTTGATCAAACTCATGGTATTACATCACATATCGCTCAATATTTCTTGCACTTTCTTGCTATCAACTCCCCTAACCTTGAACTAGGTCTTCTAACTTGGAACCAACTCGCTACTTTATACTAGACTGGATGATCCTCTCAGATGCCTTTGTTTTAGGTGTTTTGTTTGGGTTATCCTACTTAGCACTATCAGCGAAGAGCAGCTGCCCAAAGGGTGACCAATGCAAGCCTCATAGTACCACAACCTGAGGGGTCATGATCTTACAAATGAAGCCTCTGCCTACAACAATGGTCCCAATATCTACAGGCTGGCAGGGCATGGTTCCCAATGACAGTGTGTCAATCACTAACCTATACCCACTGCCCAACTGTATCCCCTTACCAGATTGATGGGAAGACTGTGTCAGCTTTCAATGGCTACGTGATGCTGCCATCACTGAGACTGGTCAATCTTGCATTGATGACCAACATGTCTGATTCATAGGACACAGGCCTGTTGGCCACATTTATAATTTCACTGGCCAAGCAGGAGGACATGATCCAGATGGAAGTGATGGTAGTAGCGATGGTGAGAACCACAACCATCATGATAACCCTCAGCCACCTGACTGGCCATGCCATAACCCACATGCCCCACCACAAAATGGGCATAACAACCCACCACCAGGGCCTCCAGGAGGACCAGGTGGAAATGGTGGTGGTGGTGGTGGTGGTGGTGGTGGAGGACCTCTGAGTAATGGTTCTCCCCCACCCAATAATAATTGAGGAGTGAGCCATGGGTTTACCATGCCACCCCCAGCTCCACCTTGAGGAAGCACCCATGGAGTACACAAAGCTGCTGAGAATCACAGAAACTTAATGCATGAGAGACTGTACAAACTCATACAGCAGCATCTCACTGTGAGACTGGTGATCCCACCAGGCACAAAGACCAGGAAGATGGACACAAGCTCTGTTGGCAAGCACATCAGAGGAGCTAAGTTTAGTGACTTGGAGAACCGGCTTGCCAACCTGGTGGTGTTGTTTGAAGCTGAACAATACGGAGGTGCAGATCAAGATAGGGAACACATCTTACACATTCCCCAATTCATTGATGACAAAGCAAAGAAGTGGTTTAACCACCATGTATTACATGTTCAAAGGACCCAACTAATGTGGTCATTCAAGGAAGTCATGATCAGGGTGTATGATCACTTCATACATCTCTCTACAATGCAAGATGTGCATGCTGCATTCTTTGCAGCCAACTACACCAAGGACAAGGGCATACAAGGGTTCTATGACACCCTTGTTGACCACACCCAGAACATGGCAGTGTATCCAGATGCATACCAAATCATTGAGACATTCCTTTGTGGTATACCTGCCTACATATGCAAGCATATGATCAAGGACAGCTTATCACCCAAAGTCAACACTATTGGTGACTTTGTGGCTGAAGCCAAGAAACATGAGGCAGCTAAGAAGATGCTGGATTACTATAACAAAATGATCCAGTACTCCAATCCCAATCAGAAGGCCTCACCACCATGCAAACAGTCAAAGCCAACCATGAAAAAGGTGGGCACAACCTTTGTATGGAAGCCATGTCCAGGGGGAAACACCAAAGACATCAGTGAGAACTGACAGTTATTCATCAAGCTGAAGGAACCTCACAACAAAGGGGCACCTATGGTGCACCAACACAGGTTTCATAACAATGCAAAACCACCCCACATGGGGCATCCAGGTCCAGGCCCACAGGCCAAACCCTCAAGATGCTTCAGATGTGGAGATCTCAGGCACTGGGCTGACAAGTGCAAGGAAAATGAGAAAGACCAAGTACAGGCAGCGCACACAGAGAAGCCCAATGATATGTCCACATTGCAGGTAGTACTCCGGAAACACACCAGTACTTTCGCATTGTGCATAACAGGTCTATACAGTAGTTGAATGAGTTCAAATGCATTTTCAAGCATTTTCAAGTGATATTGAGCAGTCTGAACATCTTTGTTTTGAGACTTTGAGCACTAGCATGACTCTCTCATACCTCGTACAACCCCATCCAAACCTCCCTTGACAAGTATCAATCATGTTACAAACATTTGATCAACCTTGAACAGCAATATTGAGCTCTTTCAATCGAGCTCAATCTTTGTCAAGCTTCCTTGAACATCTTTGTGATATCTTCCATGAGTCCAAAAACACTTATCAATCAATTCATGAGCCCTACAAATGTCATTGAACCCTTCGTGATCATTTTGAACATCATCGATCAACCTCAATTGAACTCAAGCATACTTTGAACCCATATTGAGCCACTTCACACACCTCAGTGGCCTTTATCTTATCATTGGATATTTGTACCACACCCCCACACCTCATGACATCATATGACAACCTTATCACATGCAGAACAATAGGCAGGATTGCACTTTGAAGGACATGAGACCATTTTCGAAGTATTTCAGACTCCTCAAAGGGAACACATGATGTACCACATGATATCATTTCATTTGTCTCACGTTCACATCATTTCATCATTTACCCATCCTATTTAGCCCCATATTACTGTTCTCATCCTGCCTCATGGGAAATTTCCTTTTTTAGTACTATCTTTCATATGTCATATAAACATTGTATTAGGTACTTTTTCATCATCATATCACTTGTGTTATCATCCCAAGAGTCTGATTCAAGTGATCACACACTTGAGTCCAAGTATTTCATCTAAGTTCAAAGTTTTGCAAAATCATCACACCTCTATATCAAGCCTCCTGACCCTCGTCTATACCTTGATATTATTGTATTCACCTCACTTTTACCTTGCTCCTTACATTCCCATCATCATACTCATTTCTCATAGTTCAATTGATCAAACTTTTATTGAATTCTCAATATCTCCTTGAACTCTCATTGATATCCCTTGATATTCCTCACTATCAACCCCCCCAACCTTGACATAGATCCCAATATTCAGTACCACCTTGCTACCTTCCTCTAGCCTGTGCAATACCTTCTGAAGCCATTTTTAGATGTTTTGTTTTGGTTTTCCTGGTTGAGTATTATCACCAAGGACCTCCAGAATGGTGTCAAGGAGCAAGCAGACAATGGTAACTTGTCAGCTCATGGCTCCAATGCCAGCCATGATGCTAACCTTGCCAATGGTTAGGAGTACATAGAAATGGATGTCTATGAGCAAAACAGTTTCTATGAACAAGAGACTGAAACCAAGTTCATTGCTCCCATGTTCAATGTAGGAGACCATCACAATGACACGATGGCCACACTAACAAATGAAGGAACCATGACTCAAGAAATTAGGCTGAGGAAAGCCTGTGTGAAGATGTCCAAGACAGCCTGTCCATGCCCAATAATCAACCAGGAGGACAAAGAATGTTTAGCAACATTTGTGTCTGTAGGGGGATTCAAGGCTTGGACTTTGTTGGATTTGGGAAGCACTACCACCAGGATCACACCCACCTTTGCACAGGTGGCTGAGATCACAGTCTTTCCACTCTCAAATCTGCACACTTTACAATTGGGAATAGTGGGTAGCTGTTCCACTGTAAAATTTGGTATGGAAACCCTAGTCACTGCACCAGGGGTAAATGGCACCGTCTACATGTACATTGTGAATTTTGACTGCTACAACATGATAATTGGTACACTGTTTATGCAAGCTAATTGATTACATCTTGATTTCAAGCATAACCAGGTAATAGTCAATGGTAGTGACCCCTGCCACAAAAGTCAAGTTAGCCAATACAGATGGGCATTTACATCAGTATCATGCAACAGACAAAAAGAAAATTTGCCTACATGGACCCCCACAATGACCCACCATTGAGGAGGTCCCAGATGAAGAGGGAGGACAAGGATCACCATCCTTTCATGAAGGATCACAGGCAATCCTCCTAACTGAGGAAGAGTATAAAAATACCCTTGAATGAGGGGGGGATAGTATCCCACCACTGGAAACAGAAAGAAAAACTGATGAAAGGAGGCCAACAATGACAAAAGCCACCATTGGAGACCCATCATCAACAAAAAGCAGGTAGAGAAATGGCAAGAAAGTAGAGTATGATGACCACAATGTACAACACTGCCAGCCAACAGGGCACGCTAACCCTGATGTGCAGTACTGTCAACCCACATCATCCAAGACCAAGGTCAAGGACCTGGTAACAAATGATGAAGAGGAATAACTGCTATGAAAAGAGCAGGCATCATATGCCAGCTCCAGACCATTCAGAGACAGACCAATACCCAAGCCCCAATTCAAGTGGGCACATGATCCATGTATGTATGCCACCAGAATGGAATGAGGTTATAGCCACAATGAGGGAGTATGAGGGAGCCCCACTGCCACCATCTCACTTTTTCTCATGGTTCGAACAGCCAGCTTGAGGAAGGGAAAAGAGAAGGGGAACAGAACCTAGCAAAGAGTAGCACACTAAACCACATCGGGAGTGATGTACTGTCATCCAAACCCAAATCCTGAATGGAAGAACAGGACAACCCGAAGGGAACTGCAAACCTTCAGTGACATCAGTCCGACATGCTGGACATCCAACTGTCGTCCACCATCCCAGGCTTAAGGCAGACAACTTTATCAGAGAACACTATAGCAACACAAAGAAGGACAAACCCCGCACCAATATCACTGAACCAGACTAACAAGGAAAAGCCCACGAATGCAGACAAAGGCAGGAACACCAGACAAACAGGCATGGCATCAGCACCAAACACGAATCTGGGTGACATACTGGATGCGGAAACAGGACATCACTGGCTAGACGCAAAAGGCCTACTAGTGCCATTGGGCACAACACCAACACTAACCACTCTAGCCAAAACTCTGTTTCAAGTGGGGGGGCTGCTGAACACCCCACTTCAGACACTCAATGGAATATGAGCAGTGGCCTTACTACTGCGAGAATTAGAACCCACAAACACAGCAAAAGAGGTAGCAAAAATGGTAACAAAGGAACTAACCCCCCTGTTCGAAGAAATGCAGGACTCCCTCAAGGCAAAAACAGAAGAAACCATCACCAAAATACATGAAGAGACAGAAGAACTAATTGAACAATCAAAAGTATTCACCAAGGAACTAGGTAAGATGTCAACCAAAATGAACACCACAGCGGACAGAGTAACGGCAGCGCCATACCGAGATGCTCTAACTCAGGGAGTGATGGGACCACCAGTACAAATAGACCCACAGGTAAGAGCAAAAGAAGGAATAAGGGCAAGGCAGTTTTTGTAGACCCTGTCCGGAGACATACAAGAACTAAAAGCACTAACAGCCCCACAACTACTGAAACAGGTAAATGAGAAACTTTCCAAAGCTGCAAGGATGACAAATGAAGAATGCAAACTACGCTCAATAGTGTGGCTCAAAAACAGTGGCCTACTATTGGAAGCTGGAGACAACAAAACAGCGGCTTGATTACAAAACGAGGGGAACATACTGCACATGGAATGCGAGCTAGGCATCACTATCTTACTGGAGTCTCGAAACTACAACATCATGGCTTACTTCATACCACTGACTTTTGACACAGCCGAAAAGTCACATATAGAAGAACTAACCGAGACTAACAGCTTGAAAGACAGATCAATCAGCAAGTCCAGGTGGGCCAAAGCCCCCAGCAGAAGGAATCCAAATCAAATGGTAGGGCACATGATCATTACATTCACAGACCCAGACAATGCCAACAAAGCAATACTAAACGGACTGGCCATATGCAACAAAAAAGTATCAGTAACAAAATGCAAATGAGAGCCGGTAAGATGTCTGAAGTGCCAAGGGTATAACCATGTAGCCACGGAATGCATTCTCCATAGAGATGTGTGCACCAAATGTGGTGAAGGCCACAGGACAAGTACATGCAGTGAACCAACCCTCTCATGCACCCCATGTGGAGAACGCGGACATGCTAGCAGTGACAGGACATGCCCCACCTTCCTGAGGAAATGTGTGGAACATGACACAAGAAACCCAGAGAACTTGCTCCCATTTTTCCCTTCCACAGAGGCATGGACCTGGGAAGCCACACCACCAAATGGACAGAGACCAGCAATAACAGTGGGGATCACGGAACTAATTCGCCCGAATAAGATAGGTGGCTTATGACAGACCCAACTCCCATACCAAGCAAGACAAATAGCCCCAAATGGACAAGAACTAGACAGACAATCATGGGACAGACAATATGAAGAAGAGAGAAATAATGAATAACAAAGTGATCGAGACAACAAAGTTAAGAATTCTACAAATTAATCTAAACAAATCACTCACAGCTCATCTGGAAATCATCAATGACTACTTGGCAGTGAACTGGGATGTTGTGCTGGTACAAGAACCATACCTCACCTTTTTCAGTAGTATCAGAACACCGAATGGCTTCACATCAGTAACACCCACCTCACGACTAACACTAGACATGACTGTTCACTCAACTGTATGGGTAAACTCAGAATTATCAACTAACAACTGGAAATTATAGACATCCCTGACACTAATGATGTAGTCACAATAGAACTCAACAGCGACTATGGAAGACTCACGATCTTCAGCATATATAGTGCAGGGGAGAACTTGGACGCATTAGTGGCACTGAGAAGATACATGCACGACAACAAAAATGGTCAGCAAAGGCAGCAAGACCATCATGTCATATGGGGAGGAGACTTCACCCTCTGTGGGACAGAGACGAAGACACACACCTCTTTACAGCAAAAGCTCTTGAAGAGGTGGAGGAACTCATAAACCTGGTCATGGAACAAGACATGGTTATGATGCTCCCAAAAGGTATACCCACACTAAAACACATGGTATCGAAAAGATTCTCCAGGCCAGACAGCTCCAGCAAACTCAGTGACTATGTGGTAAAATGTGACACAATGCTGGAAAGACAACTGGGCAAGATGGACCACTACCCAATCATCACAATTCTAGAACTACCGCAAGAGAGAACCCAGCCAAAAACATCACGAAATTTCAGAATACCAGATTGGGAAAAATTCAACAAAACACTAGTAAAAGAACTAACATCAAACCCAGTGCTGTATGAAATAGAAACAGAGGAGGAACTAGGTAAGGAAATCAAACAACTCACAGATGCCATACAGAGAACAATCACCAAAAACGTACCAGAAAACAAGCCATGTGTGCTATCCAAAAGATGGTGGACGGAAGACCTAAGAAAGGCAAAAATGGCAATGAACTGACTACACACTGAGTCACACCAAAATCGAGTGGTTGACGACCATCCGAGTCATCAAGAGCTTCGGCTAGTGCGACAGAAGTACACAGCAGACATTGTCAAGGCCAAGGTAGACCACTGGATCGATTTTCTGGAAAACATGGAAGAAGTAGACATATGGACAGTGAACAAATATCTTGCAAGCCCAGCAGGAGACGGAGGCAAACCAAGGATCCCCATGCTAAAGGTAAAAGGTATCAATGGCCTAACAACAGAGGTGAACATGAATGAAGGGAAAGCCAAATCTCTCACAGAAGTTTTCTTTCTGCCGAAACCACTAATGTCATCAGTACCCCAAGGATATACTTATCCAAGCCCCCTTCCATCCCCACCCACAGTCACAGAAGACCAAATCCTAGCACACATCTCAAAGCTATCCCCATACAAAGCCCCAGGCCCAGACAGCATCCCAAACATAGTCCTTCAAAGGTCAGCATCACTGATTGTCCCATACTTACTACATATTTACAGATCTATACTAAAAAATGGAATCTACCATCGTGAATGGCAGGAATCCACAATATGCGTGCTATGGAAGGCAGGCAAGGCGAGTTACGAGGTGCCCAAAGCGTACCACCCCATCACCCTACTTTGCACTATGGTGAAAGTGCTCACAGCCATAGTCGCCGAAACCCTCACCATGATAACAGAGCAGCAGCAGCTATTACTGGACACCCACTTCGGGGGAAGACCATGCAGGAGTACAACTGACACAGTGCACTTGCTAATTCATAGGGTGAAGAAAGCATAGAGAAAAAAGAAGGTAATATCAATCTTATTTCTAGACATAGAAGGTGCATTCCCCAATGCAGTGACAGACTGGCTGCTCCACAACATGAAGAAAAGATGAGTCCCAAGTTCGATAGTAGAGTTCCTGAAGCGACTACTGGAAGGACAGACGACCAGACTCAAATTCAACAACTATGTATCAGAACCAATATTGATAAACAATGGAGTAGGGCATGGGGACCCAGTATCCCTACCATCTTTCAACTACTATAACGCAGATCTACTAGAACTAAGCAACATTTTACAGGCTCTAGGATATGTAGACGACACCATGATAATGGCGGTTGGAAAAGATTTCGAAGAAACTACCAAGGCCATACAGAATGTAATGGAAAAAGAAAATGGTGGTTTCGATTGGTCAACCGATCATAACTCCAAATTCGAAATCAGCAAGCTAGCGATCATGCACCTGGGACACAAGAAAACAAAGTCACCAACAGGCACCCTACACCAAATGCACAAACTGAAGCTACTACTACAGGGCAAGGAGGTAAGAACGGTCGACAACTACAAATATCTAGGGATAGTCATCAACGACAAACTACTATGGCAAAAACACAAGGAGAGGGTGATAGAAAATGCCACAAAATGGGTAATGCAGTGTCGACATCTCGCAAAAACTAACACAGGGCTATCACCAAGACTGATGTGACAACTCTATTTAGCAGTGGCCATACCCAAGATGACATATGGGGCAGAGATATGGTACAATCCACTGCAGGAAAATTATGGAGCCAAGCAAAAAACAGGATCAGCAAGAGTGATGCGACAGCTGGAAAAGGTACAAAGGATGGCCATGCTAGCCATCAATGGAGCACTATGCACTACCCCAATGGACACCCTAGACTTACATGCAGGTATCCTTCCGCTCAAACTCACCATGCAAAAGATATGCCACAGATCACTGGTATGAATATGTACTCTACTGGAATCACACCCACTACATCCACTAATACGAGAGTATTGTACGGTCCACATGAAGAAACACAGAACGCCATTACAGAACTTACTAAATTGTTTCATAGAAATTCACCCAGACAAAATAGAGAAGATAGCACCCAATGCATGTCCCTCCTCATTCATGGCATCAGCATTCACAACCAAAATAGCTCAAGATCAGAACAAGTCCATACAGAATGAGTCAACGAGTATGCCAGAAATCAAGGTATTCACTGATAGATCAGGCATAGACAGAAAAGTAGGAGCGGCAGCAGTAATGTATAGGAAAGGTAGGGTGGCACCAGCCAAAGTGCTACAATATCACCTGGGAAGTGCAGTGGACTACACCTCATTTGAAGCAGAGGCGATGGGAGCTCTGTTGGGGGTATGTCTGATCAGAATGGAACACGTAGCAGACAGGCTCCCGATATCCATTCTAACAGACAGCCAAGCTTTCATAAAGAAAACCAAGACACAGAGAGCCACAACAGCCCAGTACCTAATGGAAGAATTTCTGACAGCAGCAGACAATGTTAACGTCACATTCACAGAGCCAAATGTGAAGCATTTTCATCTAGTCTGGATTTCAGGACACAGTGGGGTACAGGGTAACGAGAAAGTTGATGAGGAAGCAAAGAGGGCAGCACAAGGTGACTCAAGCCCAATGCACAGACTCCCACCTCTGCTTTGAACAGAACTACCAAAGAGCTCAGCAGTGATAAAGCAGAATCACAAAAGCAAGCTAAAAAGCAGATGGAACGATATGTGGATGGCATCCCCACAGCAACCGAAGCTACATAAGTCGTCTTAATCCAATCTACTCGTACAGCCATTACACTAAAATACAAGATGAACTAAAAAGGTCCCAAGCAAGTCTGCTAACACAAATTCACACAGGGCATATACCACTTAATTTCTACCTACACCGAATAAAGAAGACAGAATCGAGCGACTGTGCAGCATGCCAAGATCAGGGCATATCAGCCAAGGAAACCCTGACACACTTTCTTTTTGAATGCAGTGCCTATAACAGGGAGAGGCACGATCTAGACCAACAGATGAGAAGGGAATCAAGGGACCTGACAGCGCTCATGAGTTCCAGAAAAGGAATAAAAGCACTGGTCAGTTTCATAAACAGAACAGGCTGTTTACACATAGCCAAAGGTGAATACTCACCTACCTAAGGAACAACTGTCTCACACAAAATTAACAGGAAATGCAATGCTAACCACAGAACACCAAACCAAAAACATAAAACATTAATTCTGTCTGTGTCACAGAGGACTACAAAAGAATTACACATGGTGCTCATTACAAAACTAAATAACAACACTAGCCAACACCAAGGCCTCAACTGTCCATTCTGTGCCTGCCAATAATTGGCCAGGCACTTATCAGTCATATAGGATCCACAAATGGAAAACAAGTCCCTTGGAAAGAACGAAGAGGTTGAAGGAGGCCCAGCAGCTCCAAATGTTTTGTCGAAACAGGTCTCAGGTGGAGCAATTGCCTAGAGCATTCCATCTGAGGTGCAGGAGCTGTGGCAAAGGGCAAGGCATTAGGGGCCTTCAAGTAGATACTCTAGTATGTAAAGACCATTATAGGGATAGTCCTAAGAGGTCACAAAAATAACACAAAAAAAAAAAAAAAAAAAAAAAATTATGAGGGAGCCCAGAGTCACCAGACTCAGGGCTTGTATCACAATGGGGCTGAAGATGAGATCTTGAAGCCAGAGGACTTTCATCACCCAGGATACATGAGTAGCATACACATTGATCAGGTGAAAGCTCAGACGGTTACAAGACTACCTTGAGAAAGAGGATTGAGACCTCAAAAAACTACAAGCTAGATTTGGGAAGCCCCAATCCATAACCTCCAAACTGAATGTGCCTGAAGGTCCATCTGAACCTGCAGTCAACAAAGGCAAGTAGAAGGATATCTGGGAACCACCTCCCCCCAACCAATACTCCCATCTACATGATCATTGGTGCAATGATTATGTCAATATCATGGATGGAGTTTAAGAGGTATTACCACCCCATGGCAAGAGGTGAACCAAGAGATTCACCTAATCAACAGGAGAAAACAGTATCACTATCACCTACCACAATGCCCAAATTTGCTTAAAGACAAATTCTACACAAAGGTGAATAGGTACACTAGTGCCAGGTGGTGGGAACCCAAGTTGGTGTCCCAAGCAGTGCCAATGTTGTGTGTAAGAAAAAAAGACAACCACTTACGAATGGTTATTGATGTGCACCAATGTAATGAAAACACAGTGAAGGACATAATGCCCTTACCAGACCAGGAAGTGATATGAGAGGACATGTAGCATGAGGAAAGATACAATTGAAAATTGACCTTTCAGATACATATGACCAAGTCCACATACATGCAGAGGATGTGGATAAAACCACATTCACGACAATTACAGGAACATATGTTAGCCACATCATGCAACAAGGGGACTGTAATGTGCCAGCCACCTTCCAATGACTCATGACATTGATATTTCATGACATCCTTGGGTGTTATGTGCACATCTACCTTGACAATATATTCATGTTCTCAAATTCGACCAAAGAACACAAGCATCATTTGAAGGAGGTGTTTGACCATCTAAGGTCCAACACCCTATACCTCAAGTGGTTCAAGTGTGATCTTTACTCCAAGAGTGTAGATTGCCTGGGTCATGTCATTGACAACAAGGGGATCCACCCCAATACAGGCAAGCTAGCCCGCATCGTAGACTGGAGAACCCCCCATGATTACAATGACTCCAATGGTTCATAGGCCTGGTTAACTATGTACATGGCAAACTTCTTGCCCAATATCACCACCTACACTGGACCGCTCATGGCAATGATGCAGAACAGCACACCATTCCACTGGCATCCACTCCATCAACAGTGCTTCGACATGATCAAGTGTATCTGCCAGAAAACACCAATTATATGTCCCATAGACCCCAAATCAGCTGAACCAATATGGCTCATATGTGACACATTGAAAACTGGTGTTGGGGCAATGTATGGACAGGGACCAACATGGCAACAATGTCAGCCTGCAGGATTCATGTCAAAGAAATTTATGACAGCACAGCAGAATTATGCTGTCCATGAATTAGAAACCCTGGCAATCCTTGAATCACTCCAACATTGGGAGGATAAGCTCATTGGGTATAAGATCCATGTAATTACAGATCATAAAGCCCTCAAGTTCTTCAAGATGCAGTCAGACATGTCCCCTTGTCAATAATGATGGATAGACTACATGTCTTGATTTGATTTTGACATTACTTACATCAAAGGTGATCTCAACAAAGTAGTGGATTGCCTATCTGATACTATGAGAACAACACCCCAACTGATGTATATGAGCCCCATGAGTATGTATGCACTGACACATGTATAGACCCCAAGGGGGATGATCTACTGGGACCTAGGTTCCAAGAAATAATTGGCCAAATAATTGAGCTACAAGCAATATGGGCAAGTGAGCGCAGGCAAAGCCAGCATATACAGGACCATATTAACAAGCATGACCTTGAGGCACATCTCATGGAGGAATCTGATGTCAGGGACCATATGATCCCAGACCAAGAATCCATCAATGAGCCACCCAACAATAATATTACATTGAGGGACTTGCCATTCCAACACTATTCAGATAAAAATCCAGAAAATGTTAAGACTATAGGTCTTAACCTGGTCTCACTGTATTAGTCTATATCTGCGACCTTGTCAGCAGTGTTCTCCTGCCTATGCAGAGTCAATATGTCAAGAGACTTGTCAAAGGGGACAATGACAAGAGAGAAAGACATGCTATGATCAATGCACTAAGAAGGCTTCTTAGTCCAGGATCTGAGTGAGTGGGTTAAGACTGATGTTATTAGCCTAGGTCAAGCTGACAAACTACAGAGGTAACTACTTGCTTATATACTAGAATCCAGACACTTATCTACCAATAGGAATAATTGATGGCTAACAGAACATGCTACCAAATGATAAGTATCTGTAAAGAGTCCATGAGAGAACAGAACACGATCAGTCGGATATACTAAGTATGATTTGCTAAAGTAGAAAAGGATAGGGCCAATCAGGTAAGAATGATGATGAGCATATAAAAAAGAAACAAGAAATTTGTAACAGAAAACCTGGAGGATAACCATTTCCTCCAGGCAGTCAAGGCAGGCTACACCAACGACAAGTTCTTCAAACTAATCAAGGAGAAGCTGCAAGAATACAATGGCTTCTCCTTATGTGAAGGACTCATCTGGATAACAAACCCATGTGTTGACCCAGTGGTATGCATGCCACAGGATCATGGCATCTTAACCCAACTGATTGATCAAGCACATAACATGCTGGGTCACTATGGTGCCCAACATACTACCAAGTACCTTTGATGATGGTACTGGTGGCCACAGATGGGAAAGGACCTCTGCAAGTTTTGTGAATCATGTGAGGCTTGTGACCAAATGAAGGGTTCAACAAAGAGACCAATTGGCAAATTACACCCATTACCCATCCCCACGGAACCTTGGGATTCAATAGGAATGGACTTTATAGGCCCCTTCCCTGAATCCAAGGGATTTAATTACCTGTGGGTAATCATATGCAAGATGACAAGTATGGTACACCTCATCCAAGTACATACAAAAATGATGGTGACATCTCTCTTGGATATACCACAGAGAGATTGTTTGCCTGCATGGGCTTCCCAGCTTTATCATAAGTGATTGAGACCCAAAGTTCATGTTGAAGTGGTGGAGGGAACTCCATAGGATTTAGGTGCTAAGCTCCTAATGTCCATGTTGTTCCATCCCCAAACTGATGGCCAAATGGAACACACAAATCATAATGTTGGCCAGATCTTTCAAACCATAGTACAGCATGACCAGAAGGACTGGGTAGACCAGGTTGACATGTCAGAATCAACCAAGTATGCACCCTTTGAACTCAATGGAGGGTATATGTATGCCCTTCATGATCAAAGAACTATGTTCCAATGAGGTCATCCCCAAAGGCATCAAAGCCTTTGCAGACCAAGCCTTGCAGAATTTGGCTGAAGCCCATGACTCAATCATTGAGGCAAGGGTCTTCCAGACTCAAAACACTAAGAAAAGAACCTGTGATATTGCCAGGTGATCTTGTGTACCTCTCCACAAAAAAACTGAACCTACCCAAGGGCAGGGCGAGGAAACTCTGCCCTAAGTATGTAGGACCCTACAAAGTCGCAAAGGCCAATGCAGGCAATTTGATGTATACCCTTGAGCTACTGGTGGCATTACAGGAACAAAGAATCATTCCTAAATTCCACATAGCACTATTAAGACCATACAAAGTGTCATCAGATGCCCTGTTCCCCAACCAAGTTCACCCTGAACCATATGATTTTGGGGTAGCTGACAATCACAAGTGGTTTGTTGACAAAGTCATTGGGCATCATTGGAAAAAGGGAGCCAAGCTTGAGAACCTCAAGTTTGAGATCTGTTGGAGCTTAGGAGACACAACATGGGAGCCCTACAAGACCTGTAAGGACTTGGAGGCACTCAACCATTACCTGGATGTGCATGGTGCTCAATGCCCTGCACAACTAGCCAGGAGGGAGTAATCTGCAGCAGGCACAAACCTGGAGTCATGACTACTGACAGATTAAGGGTGGCAGTATTGGTGGCAGTTAGTGTTTGAAAGTCCAGTCCGGTCCAGTTTTTTGCCCACCTCATGGGGCAACTGTGGACTGGACCAGTTCATATATTTTGAATATTATATGCAACCATAGACTGGACCGGTATAAACTAGTCCATCACGGTTGCCTAACGGTTGCTGGACTGGTCACAACCGGTCCAGTACTAAACTGGTCCAGACCGGTTTAGGACCGGTCAGGACCACATAAGTAATACAATGGTATGCTATGTTAAACACTAAATAGATATCCCAAAACTCACACCCTGCGAGCAGAGGCTCACAGCAGTGGAGGCACCAACCATTTGTGTAACTAAGATACATACAGAGAAAAGAATAATACAAAATGAAATTAAGAAAAAAGAAAACAAGTCCACCTGCAAGCAGGGGCTCACGAGGCTGGATGGCGGTGCTGTGGAAGACACATCAGTAGAAAACCACCCCTTCATCTCACGTTTCGAGCGAGGGAGGGGCAGGTGCTGCGTGGTTGCTGTCTCGTGGTCCCCATTTATTGTCGTTGTCATTCACCATCATTGTCATCCCCTGCTTGTCATTCACCATCATTGTTGTTCACTGTCGTTGTTGTTCACTGTCATTGTCATTCACCATTGTTGTTGTTCACTGTCATTGTCATTCACCATCATTGTTGTTCACCATCATTGTCATTCACCATTGTTGTCATTCACCGTTGTTGTCATTCACCATCATTGTCATTCACTGACATTGTTGTTTGCCATCCTTGTTGTCCCCTGCTTGTCATTCGTCATCGTTGTTGTCCCC
Source organism: Tricholoma flavovirens (assembly GCA_003313805.1). Lineage (NCBI taxonomy): Eukaryota > Fungi > Basidiomycota > Agaricomycetes > Agaricales > Tricholomataceae > Tricholoma > Tricholoma flavovirens. Next base: position 38,568 of record QLOK01002534.1, read on the forward strand.
TACTTGTTTGTCATTGTTGTTGTCCCCTGCTTGTCGTTCCTCATTGTTGTCATTGCCCCCTACTTGTCGTTTGTCATCATCATCATCCTCTGCTTGTTGTTCGTCGTTTGTTGTCCTCATTGTCCCATGTTGTCCTTGTCTTCATTGTCCTCATCTCCTGCACCCACAGTCCACCCCATGAGCAGTGGCTCGTGAGGCTGGAAGTGGGTGCTGTGTCATCAGTGTTATAATGTGTTATAATATCTAAGAAACAAACAAGATAATAATTAGTTACAAGTTCACAACTGAAAGGCAAAGAGTAAAAGATACTTACCTGGGGCACAAGCAATGACAGATGTTGTTTGTGCCCCAGTTGTGGACAAGGCCATTGTTGTTGTGGCCCATGGGGAGAGAAACCAAGTTGCAAGGCATTGTGGCTGGTGGCAATACAGTACAAATAAATGTAAACATGTCAAAAACATGTAAACAAGAGTACATGTGACCATGCAAAGCAAATGGTCAGTGCAATTTAAACAGCTTACCTTTCCCTCTATTCATTCAGGTGCACCCCAGTTTTTTATCTACAACATATGTAATTAGTATATAAATATATTTATTTGGTACTTTTATAGGGTAGTGGGGTGGATTACAATATTATATTATGTACTGATCTGTACAATAAAAGACTGTTTGCAATGGGTTGCAACTGGTCTTTACCTGGTTCATTATTATTTGAAAGATTATGCAACTGGCAACCGGATCGGTCTACAACTGGTGCTGCAGAAGCTGTGAGATGGACCGGACCATGGTTGGGTCTGGTTCGGTTGCCGGTTTTTTTTTGGTCCATGCAGCCAGACTTTCAAACACTAGTGGCAGTGTCGTGATATACACACAAAAATAAAAGCTTAAACTCAAAATTAAAGTTAACAATCACATGCAAGGTTGAAATCCAAAAAACTTCAGATTTCAAACTCCGCATGTACACCACACACACCGATCACCACCTCAACACCCCAACCCAACACTACCAGCATGTCTCAAGAATATTACAGCAACATCTCCCAGGCTCCTACCTGCAGAAATCCTCAAACCTTGACCTCCAGAATGAGCTCTGGAAGGGGGGGAAGGGCATACCAGGTGCCACAAACACCCACCCAGCAGCAGCAAACCCTTAGTCAACAGCAGCCACTGGCCCTCCCCAACCTCAGGCAGGGATTTGTAAACTACACAAATTCCCTGATGGTAGGAGGGTTTGGGAACCCTCTGCTGCCCCCCTACTATGCTGGAGGATACACACAGTGACCCACATATGCACAGCTTGGTGGGCCTCAGAACCAACAAGTGGTGCAACTAACACTGCCTACCAGGTGGGGTGACCCCAGCCTGATCGCACCACCCCTGAGGCTTACATGCTCCAAACCTGATTGATGACACAATGAGGCAATGGACATGGATGAACCAACTCTGGCTCAATGAAACCAGGCACATCAAGGACATGCTAGACATTTGAAGAGAGATGAAGATCACTGGCTTACCCAACCCACATGCCCAGGAGGGTCTAACTGACCTGCCCAGGCAAAAGAGAAGGGAAAGTCAAGAGCAACAGAGAAGGAACTAGTTGAACAGGAACAAGAAGAACACATTGGGCAGCTGGATGAGCCACTTTGTCGACTCAACAGAGCTGATGTCAACCCTAGCCTCACTGACTTCCTGGAGGGAGATAGTGTTGCACAAGTAGTCATTAGCGGACTACTCAACATGATCAATAACCTCCAAGACAAACTCAAGAAGGCTAAACAAGCACAGTGGGATGTGGAAACCTGCCTCATATGAGCCACCCACAAACATCCAGTGTCCCCCCACCATGACTCTGTTGATGACACTATTCATCAACAGAAAATGCAAATGCATCACCGATGATGGTGGGGTGCCAACCACCCCACTGTCTGAGGTGCCTGAGCCTGCACAAGAGGTCCTTCCTCACCCACAACAAGTACAAGACCTCCCTGAACCAATTACTGATGCTATGCCACTTGAGCCTCATGTTGAGAAGGCACCCAGGGAGGATGAGGCTACCAAGCCTTGTCCCCCAAAGGCCTCAACATGAAAGCTTAGATGAGGGGAGGGGCAAACTCCAGTACCACCTATGTCATACCTACTGCTCTCCCCTGCAGTCCTGCTCCTCCCACTGACATGTCCCCAGAGCAGCCTCTCTTGTCAGTGACAATTGAGGACTCAGCCAATGATGACAAATGGAAGGACTTGTGTGACCTGATAGAGGGTGAGAATAAGCAGCAGGTGGAACAATGGCTGGCCCACAACTGCAGGGTCATGAAGGAGCATGAAAAAAAGCAGAAGAACAAAGGAAAGAATGTCAAGGAGGAGCTTCACTGACATCATCAATACAATATGCCATGACCAGGACAGATACTGGATGGCCTAGGAGTAGTGACTGTCAACCAGCTCCCAGAACATAACAATGCATTCCCTGGACTACTGGCCCAGCACTTTTACCACTCCCCCTCCTTGAATCGTGTTTTCACAGGGATCATGGCAGTAAGAGCAGCTCAGGCAGAGATGGACAGTGTAATGTCATACTGTTACAGTTTTCCTAGATGGATTAGGTGACGCCACCTTCGCTACGACCAACGGACCGGATCTAT
>QLOK01002541.1:0-10808 GCA_003313805.1 Tricholoma flavovirens
ATAGTAAGTAATGATCTCACCTCAGTGTTTGTACGCAAGAGCAGTAGCCAAACAACTGAGGGTAGATGAGTCCATGCAGCAGTACTTGTAGCAAACAGTAAAGTAAGCTAAACTACAATGAGAGAACAAAAGAAGGCTCTTGACGAGAGCAATAGCAATGCAGTAATATGAAAGGAATTACAAGGAACAATTCAAACGTACAGTGGAGTCAGCATAGTGGCACATAGTGGCACATGGGATCCGGAAAAGTAGGTAAAAACACAGATAAGCGGGGTTACCCGTTCGGGTAAGTCATGCTTGATATTCCAACACTCCCCCTCAAGCTGTCGATAGCCCGAGTTCAGAAGCAAAATGTTTGACATTCACAGATGGAAGAGCCTTTGTGAGCGTGTCTGCGATCATGTCGTCGGTAGGACAATAAATGAGCTGAATAGAACCTTGTTCAATAATCCAGCGGATGAAATGAAAATGGATGTCAATGTGTTTGGTATGGGCATGATACTGGTGATCCTTTGAGAGTGCAATGGCAGATTGATTGTTGGAGTAGAGTGTGGTGGGAGATAGGGTGGTGCTGAAAAGTTGTTCAATGAGTGAACGAAGCCAGAGTGCTTCCTTTGCGGCGTGAGTCACAGCCACATATTTGCTCTCAGTGGTTGACAGTGAGACAATTTCCTGACATTTAGTGCTCCAAGATATGGCTCCTCCATGAACAATAAATACATACCCAGAAATAGCGTGTCTATCCTTGGCCATACTCCCATCAGCATCAGCATATCCAGCCAAATCAATCTTAGCATGCCCATATGACAACCAAAGATCCTTTGTACCCTTCAAGTAGCGAAAAATCTGCTTTACAGTGTCCCAATGAATAAGTCCAGGTTTTGTGGAGAAACGCAAGATGGTCTGAATGGTGAATGAAATATCTGGGTGCATTCTGAGTGATGCATACATCAATGAGCCAATGGCCTCATGATACGGCACATCATGCATTTGAGCAAATTCGGTGGTGGTAGCAGGCAACTGGGATGTTGAGAGATGGATGGAAGTCTCCATAGGAATGGAAACGGGCTTGAGATCCTGGAGGTTGTGACGACGGAGGATGGAGTCAATATACGAATGTTGGGAGAGGTGGATGGTACGTTTCTCCCAATCACATCTAATTTCGATTCCTAACAGCCAATGGAGCTCTCCTAGGCCAGTAATCTCAATGTGCTTGGTGATTTCCTTTTTGAAACAGTTGATCAACATGATCGCAGTTGCTGTGATCGTGCAGTCATCAACATGCACGAGGACAACAATTACCATTTGCCCTTCTCACCGAAAGAACACAGCTTGGTCAACATCACAACACGAGAATCCCAGGTGCCGAACCATGATCTCAACTAGCCATTGATACCAGTGCCTTCCTGACTGCTTCAAGCCATACAAGGTTTTTCGAAGACAGCAAACTTTGCCAGTAGATTTGGGAGCATGGTAGCCAGGAGGTTGTTGCATGAAAATCTTCTCTCATTCAGTGAGTTCTCCATTGAGGTATGCACCCTTGATGTCGATCTGATGAAGTTCCAGGTCCTCAGCAGCAGCCATAGCCAGAACGACTCGAATTGATGCAAGCTTCATGATGGGAGCAAAAGTGTCGAAGTAGTCAACACCGGGTACTTGAGAAAATCCCTGGGCGACAAGACCTGCCTTGTAGCAGATGATGTTTCTGGCGGCATCTTTCTTTGCACAGTAAACCCATTTTGAGCCTACAATGTTGGCTCCAGCAGGTGGATCAGTAAGTTCCCAGGTACCAGTTTCTTGTAAAAGTGCTAACTCCTCGTGGATAGCCTTCTCCCAGAGTGGCCAATCAGGACAGTGCTTCGCCTCTGCCAACAATCTTGGCTCCAAAGCTTCAACTTTGCTAATTTTGGCAGCCATTGCATACTCTTCCTCAAAATTGGCCAGCATCATCCAGTCAGCCAATCCCTCCCCCTCAAGCACTGGATTCGGGGCTTCTTCAACAACAGGAGGCAGCTGTATTCCCACGGAAACAGTAGGGTCAGATGGGCGAGCAGATGTGGTACCATGGCCTTCAATAAGGTCTTGAACACGTTGACTCAGTTTCCTGATGCATTTTGCGGGGACAGGCTCTTCTTCATGAAGATCTTGGTGGTCAGATGGGCTCGGACTTGGGGCATGGGAAACAGTAGGTGAAGGGACAGCTTGTGACACAATGGGTTGAGCTGGAGTGGGATTAGTGGGTGTTGAAGATTTAGGTAAGTCAGTTGTCATTTCAATGAACTCCCAATCCTCCCCCTCAAGATGATCAACTAATGCACATGTTTTGTCATGATAGATGTTGCACTCTGTTGATACTGTTCTCTTATCCAGCCAATAAACTCGGAATCCCTTGCTCTGCTCATCAACACCCAGCCAACGACCCTCCCTTACCTGTCCACCCAATTTGTTTCCACCCTCGATGCACACCCAAATCTTTTCACCCCATTCCCGCACATGCCACAAATTGGGCTTCTTCCCAAAAGTGGCCTCATAAGGGGTTTCCCTATCAATGGCCTTAGTTGTCATACAGTTCAGTAACCAGACGATGTGACATGCAGCTTCACCCCAAAGGGTCTTTGGGAGTCCACTCACATGCAATAATGCATGGATACACTCGACAATAGTGCGGTTGCGACATTCTGCAACACCATTATGCTGGGGAGTGTTGTGCACAGTAAGTTTCTGTGCTGTACCCTTTGACTTCAAGTAGACAATAAATTCCTTGCCCAGGTACTCCCCACCACGATCCGAGTGTAGGATCTTCACACGAGCACCCAAGTGGGTGTTGCACCATGCTTCATACACCTTATAGGATGCAAAGGCATTGCTCTTGTTCCGCAAAAGGTGCAGGTGCATCAAATGAGTCTTATCATTAGTAAATGTGATGTAATAATGTTTTCCTGCCTTCGTAGCAACTGGGGCAGGTCCCCACAAGTCACTGTGAACCTCTCCACCAAATTCTGTGGCACGCTCGCCCTCTCGAGCCTTTGCATATACGCAAGACTCACAAAAGTGCAGTTCCCCAGATGACATGGTTTCCAATCTCATGCCAGTCACAAAACCCTTGTCGATGAGCCTTCATGCCACTTCAGTAGGAATATGTCCCATTCGACGATGGAACTGGTCCAAGGTAAGGACTTCTGTTGTGACATTGGCCATTTCAGGCTCATGTGCAACTCAATACAAGCCATGACCCGTCTTTGGGATTGCACCAATGCACTCCCCCTCCGGCCCTTGGATTGTACACTTGCCATTAGCAAATGTCACTGAAAATCCATTCTCATCAAGATGGCCGACGGATACCAGGGTGTAGCCGACTTCAGGTGAATACATCACCTCAGTAAGTCTCAGTTGGGAGATATTGATGCCATTAGGTATGTCAACTGTCATCTCACCCATTCCAACTGCAGTAAAATCAAGTTTATTGGCAGCCTGGAAAGATTTCAGGGAAATCTTGATGAAGTTGTCAACAGCATCATGATATGGGGTAATGTGCCTTGTGCACCCAGAATCATAGACTTCCACACAAGGTGAGCTTTCAGCCTTGTTGCTAGACTCGATGTGAGCTGCAACCTCATCCAGATCAATGGCAACCGAGTTTAGGTCAACACTGACAAACGAGCCACACTCACTTCCATCAGTCCCAAATAACTCCTCGGTATCCTCATCGCTGTCCAAAACGTCGCCGATCTCAGAAAACCAGTCCCCATCACTATCCCCTTCCAGCTCGAGATCTGAATCAGAGTCAGAATCAGAAACTGATTGAAGCTCGGGCATGTCAGAATCAGAATCCCACAGTTCAGCAAAAAATGCTGCCTCATCTTCGGAATCAGATTCAATAGTGGCATTAGCAGAGCCACCCTTCTTTGGTGAGTCATCTTTCTCTTCTTTCACAGGCTTAGGGCACTTGTCCTTGAAATGTCCCTTCTCTCCACAGTTCCAGCAAACACCACGAGGCTTGTGCTCAAAGCGCTTGCCTTTCCCACTTGATGCAACAGACATGGCTTCATCTTTATCATCTCCCTTTGAAGACTTTGTACCTGAGCGCCGAGAATGTGCAGCCATGTTGCACTCAAATTCCTCTGAGATCAAAGGGATGAGCTCATCTGGATCAATGGTCTTTGAGGTACTGTACAGCCTCATGCTGGCGAGTAGGTTTGACATGAAGTTGGAGAGATGGTGGGGAAGGGAAGTGATGATGGTGGAACTAATCCTTGGCCTCAATCACAACACCATAGGTTGCTAACTCCTCTTTCTTCACACACAGCCCATCCAAAAATTCTCAGACATTACCCTTATCGGGGCACTTCGACTCCATGAAATGAGAATGAAGGTCAGCCTGTGCAAATGAGCCCTTTAACATGTACTCATTTGAGATTAGATCCCATCGTTTCTTCAGCACAGCCTTGCCATGGATGCGGATCAAAGTAGAGTTGGGAATGCGGTGAGTGAGTAGAGCTTTTGCAGTGAGATCATCCTTGTTCCACTGAGTGAGAGCAGTTTCTTCGTCTGCATTCAGTGGTGAGCTCACTGTAGGCATGGCAACGGAACCATCAAAATGGCCCCACAAACCCTTTGCTCTGATGGCATCCTTGAAGTGCATGGAAAATGCAGTCCAATTCAAGCTGGTTGGGAGGAGTTTTGGAACAGAAGAAGGAAGAATGTTGGTGGTGGTGAGAGCAGTGGTAGACATGGGAACAGAAGGACATGAGAGGTACTAGAAAAAGCGCAGGGCCCAATAACCTGTAACGAACGTAGACCTAAGCTAATAATAGAGTTCAGTGTTTGTACACAAGAGCGGTAGCCAAATGACTCGAGTATATTCACCTAATAATAGAGCTAAGAGTACAACAGTGAGTATGAAAAGATGAGCATAGTAAGTAATGATCTCACCTCAGTGTTTGTACGCGAGAGCAGTAGCCAAATGACTCGAGTATATTCACCTAATAATAGAGCTAAGAGTACAACAGTGAGTATGAAAAGATGAGCATAGTAAGTAATGATCTCACCTCAGTGTTTGTACACGAGAGCGGTAGCCAAATGACTGAGGGGAGACAAGTTCACGCAGCAGTACTTAACTACAATGAGAGAACAAAAGAAGGCTCTTGATGAGAGCAATAGCAATGCAGTAATATGAAAGGAATTACAAGGAACAATACAAACGTACAGTGGAGTCAGCATAGTGGTGCATAGTGGCGCATGGGATCCGGAAAAGTAGGTAAAAACATGGATAGGTGGGGTTACCTGTTTGGGCGAGTCATGCTTGATATTCCAACATTGTGCACAGCCACAAACATTTCCGCAACAAAGGTGCCTTTGTGCAAACCATCTACAAACATTCCAATACATAAACCAATCAACTCCCATCAAACTCTTCCCATTCTCGCAGTCAACACATTTCTGCACCAAAGGCACCTCTTGTGCAAACCAGTTGTGCCCTCATTGCACCTGCAGAAACGACTGAGGATATCTTCTCACACCCAATACCAATCATGGCCTGATGCAGACACCATCACTGGTTGATGGACACCCCTGGATGGGAACACAACCCTGGATAGGAATTAGGGCTAGGCTGGAAGGGGCTCGGATTATTTTAGAACATTGCATGCCTTCCATATACATACTTCAGCCTTGCAATGGACTCCTTAGAGTTTTCTCTTTGGATTTCCCTTGCTAGGTATTCACTTTTCTTGTTAAATAGTTCATTCAATCTAATCTTTGGATTTCCCTTGCAAGTATTGAGTTCTTAGGACTCTGATCGTAAGGTTGCCCTTACAGAAGAAAACTCTCCCTTTAGTGGACTGAAGGTAGTAGGTTACCACAGCCAGCGACTCAGACTACAAAAATTTTGCACATTTTTGTGCCTGTTTCGTGACTCAGGTCAGCTTCACTAGCATCCCTCTACTTGATTCTTCCCCCTCTCTACACAACCACCAACATTCCAATGGAGATGGCAAACAAGGATCACAGCGCTCGCAGATACACTATGGTGATACTTGCACAACAAGAGACAGAGTGCAAAGCACCACATGTGCTGAGTGTCTCCAACCCCACAGACCCAGGATCTCCCATCCCAGTAGTTTGAAAAATCCATCATGAAACATCATCGGGAGTGTACCATGCCAAACTGGAGACCCCAGCTGACTTTTCAGGTGATTGTTTTCAAGGATGAGCATTCCTCAACTTGTGTGCACTTTACTTTGCCCTCACTCTGCATCAATTTGTGGATGAGCATGTGCAGGTCATGTGGGCCCTCTCATTCATGAAGGGCGGACAAGCCGCATGGTTTGTGGACTGGCTCATGTGCACCCATGAACTAAGTGGGAGACTCCACTACACTCCTTCTCCAAATTCACTGAAGAATTCATGAATGACTTCTGTCCGAAGAATGAGGTCCAATCTTCATGGACTGAGCTTGAGACCATAAGGTACTTCCAAGGTGCATGTACTGTTGATGAGTATGTTGACAAATTCCATGAACTGGTTGAACAAGCACAGTACTTTGAGGGCTCACATATCATCCTCAAATTTAGACAAGGTCTCAACTCAAAGATCCAGGACCATGTCACCTGTCTCACCACTGGACAACCTTTGGATAACACCCTGAAGCAGTGGTACAATGCTGCTATCCTCTGCGATGAAAATCACATTGCAAATGAGGTGTTTTGCACCTCTTCACGAATCAACTCATGCTCCAAAACTGTTTCGCAGCCTGGGAACATGTTCTGCAAGCTTGTTCCCACTCTGGTGTGGATCCTCCCCCCAATTTCACACCTAATCACCCTGTCATGTTACACACCTTTGGTGCAGAGTGTTTCTGCACTGATTAAACTGAAGGAGGCATTGGCACTTGTCTGCTTTTGCAGTGGACAACCTGGACATGCATGACCTGACTGCCCATGATGGTTTGATGTCTGATACATGGATGGAGGTGAATGACAGGATTTCACACAGGAGGAATTTGCAGCACTAGATGTGAGCAAGGCAAACAAGGAGCCTACTGTAGAAGTAAAGGAGGATTTTTGCAACAACAACAAGTGAGCAGTACACCACCATTGTCTGTGAAAAATTGCTTCACAGTGTCAGTAGATGAAGTGTACAGATCAGGTTCTATTTCATTGACCAATCTCTCTGCAAACAATGTGCAAGTTGTTGATTATACTTGACCAGGAAACCCACACAAAACCCTACAAAAGGCTTCATATGGTATAACACAGGATAGAGGAAGGTAGCAAGGTGGTTCTAAACTTCAGCAAAGTAAACCAAGGTTATACTAATTGAAAGCGAGATATTCTGAGGGTTTTCAATTGAGGTTCAAGGAAAGATTGATGTTGTGATAGAAGTTTGAGACATTCAAGGAATGGGTCAATATGTGAAGGAGGACATGAACGATGTAGATGGGGACTGTGATAGGCACTAATACACAAGTAGTGATGACTGGGTGATGTTCGATATGTTTGAGACAATGATACAACAATTTTTGAAGAAGTTCACGATGATATCACAAAACTTCAAGAAAGACTAGAGACTTGGACTCCAGAGTGGGAGCTCTTAAATCAGATGATAGAGAAGTAAAGGTAACGATTTCTTGTTGGAAAGGTAGGTAATACAAAGTTATATAGGTTTGAAAAACATAGGACTAAAAAGGAAATAAAACATGAGGCCTACATGAGGCAGGATGTAAATGATCTAATAGGTCTAATAATGACAGGTAGATGATAAAATGATATGAAAAGTGAGACAAATGAAAAGAATCCATGTGGGGAAACACATGTTCCCTTTGAGGAGTCTGAAAGACCTCTAAAATCCTCTCATGTCCTTCAAAGTGGGACCTTGCCTATTGTTCTTCATGTGATAAGCTTGTCATATGATCTTGTGAGGTGTGGGAGGACAGTACGAGTCTCTGATGATAAGGAATATGGCCACCGAAGTGCACAAAGTAGCTTGATATGGGTTTGAAGTGCACTTGAGTTTGATTGACCTTGATCAATGATGTTTGAAGTGATTGCGAATGGTTCAATGACTTTCATAGGGCTCATGAATCGATCCATAAGTATATCTGGAGTTGTGGAAAATATCACAAAGATGTTTGAGGAAGTTTGGTGAAGATTGAAAGAGCTTGATAGTGCTGTTTGAGGTTGATCAAATGTTCATAACATGATTGACACTTATTGAGTGAGGTTTGAGGGGTTGTATGAGGTATGAGAGAGTCATGCTAGTGCTCAAAGTCAGAATGAAGATGTTGGAGGGGCTTGATATTGCATGATATTGCTTTGAAAATGTGATCAGAGTTGTTTGAGGTCGATCAAGGTCAATCGGACTACTGTATAGACCTGTTATGCACAATGTGAAACATACTGGTGTGTGTCCCAAGTACTACCTGCAATGTGGATGTATCATTGTACTAACCCCTTCCTATCCTCATTTGCACTTCTGAAAGTGCCCTAAGTGGGAGAAATGATGATACATCCACATTGCAGGTAGTACTCAGGACACACACCAGTACATTTCACATTGTGCATAATAGGTCTATACAGTAGTCCAATCAACCTTGATCAACCTCAAACAACTTCAATTGCATTTTTGAGCAATATCACACAATATCAAGCCTCTTGAACATCTTTGTTCTGACTTCAAATACTAGCACAACTCTCTCATCCCTCATATGACCCCCTTGAACCTCACTCAATAACTGTCAATCATGTTACAAACATTTGATTGGCTGCAAACAGTGATATTGAGCTCTTTCGAGTGAGCTTGATCTTTGTCAAACTTCCTCAAACATCTTTGCAATATTTTCCACAACTCTAGATATACTTATTGATTTATTCATGAGCCCTACGAAAGTCATTGAACCATTCACAATTACTTCAAACATCATCAATTGAGCTTGATCAAACTCAAGTGCACTTCAAACCCATATTGAGCTACTTTGTGCACTTCGGCGGCCATATTCCTTATCATCGGAGACTCATACTGTCCTCCCACACCTTGCAAGATCATATGACAAGCTTATCACATGAAGAACAATAGGCAAGGTCCCACTTTGAAGGACATGAGAGGATTTTAGAGGTCTTTCAGACTCCTCAAAGGGAACATGTGTTTCCCCACATGGATTCTTTTCATTTGTCTCACTTTTCATATTCTATCATCTACCTGTCATTATTAGACCCATTAGATTGTTTACATCCTGCCTCATGTACGCCTCATGTTTTATTTCCTTTTTAGTCCTAGGTTTTTCAAACCTATATAACTTTGTATTACCTACCTTTTCCAACAAGAAATTGTTCCCTTTACTTCTCTATCATCTGATTTAAGAGCTCCCACTCTGGAGTCCAAGTCTCTAGTCTTTCTCAAAGTTTTGTGATATTGTCATGAACTTCTTCGAAAATTGTCGGATCATTGTCTCAAACATATTGAACATTGTCCAGTCATCACTACTTGTGTATTAGTATCTATCATGGTCCCCATCTATATCATTTGTGTCCTCCTTCACATATTGACCCATTCCTTGAACATCTCAAACTTTTATTGCAACCTTGAACTTTTATTGTGACCTCAAACTTTTATTGCAACCTCAAACTTTTATTGCAACCTCGATTGAAAACCCTTGAAATATCTCGCTTTTAGTTAGTATAGCCTTGGTTTACTTTGCTGAAGTTTAGAACCACCTTGCTACCTTCCTCTAACCCATGTTATTGTCATGCTCCGATCTTCTGACATTGCAAAACCCATGGGATGACCATGGTAATACTGATAGGAAGGGATCATGAGGATTAGTAACTGAAATAGCAATCAGTTGCTACAAGTCCAACTCAGGAAAATTGGAGAGAACACTGTAGAATATTCTAGGCTTTGGGTAACCCATGCAATCCCCGAGTTATCTTACTCATCTATGTATTAGTAATAGTCATTGTAGACTCTACTAGATTATTGTAGAAACATTTGTACTTAGTATATAAGCTCACACATTAGGTCGAGCTATTCAGTTTGAATAATAATTAGTTAAGCACTACTTGGAATCTTCATCCCCACTTGCCATCTAGTATGGAAACCCAGTGCATAACCCATGCATTCGCATTCAAGTCCAGTAAATCAGAGACAACCCTAATCAAGAGGAAAGGTGCAACTTCTTATAAGTTGAAGCCAAGTCTCATTTGTCCCTCTTTAGAAAACCTGCGCATTTTCCGATTCCTCCCTCGCAATAAGCACGACCTTAACAGTATACTCAAACTATATTTCCCTTGATTACTTCGTTTTGACAAACCTCTATGGCCACCCAAACCCGAACCACTCGAAATACCCAACATGCTGGGCTAACCACCCAACCACAATCCTCTTTGACCCCTGCAAGACATGGTACCACTTTTGGTACCTCCATGCATGTAATATCAGCATTCTGACCCATAGGCTCTGGTGCAGAATCTACCAGCAGTCAAAACGCACCAAGACAGCATAATAACTGCACAGCACCTGAGGTACCAGAAGACATTGACAGAACTAACAATGCTTCTGAAGCCTCACCATTAGATTACATCAAAGGGCCCCAAGATTTCCCTGATGACCCTCCTGACCCAGAGAATGGTGATGGAGGTGATGACGGAGATCCTGATGACCCCAGCAATGATGAACCAGAAAATGACCAACAAACTCCCAATGAGAACGAAAGGTTTCTTCAGGTCATGTCTGACCTCGCAGTTGGCATTTGGACACTCCGCCAGCCACAATCTGCCCCCAAGCCTGATAAAGTCAAGGTGCGAGAACCTGAC
>QLOK01002552.1:0-11408 GCA_003313805.1 Tricholoma flavovirens
CAAGGACCCAAGAGGACATAATTTTCCCCAACATCACAGGCACCAGTGGGTAGCTTTCCTGTGACATGGAAAAGATCTGGTGCAAGAGCATACAGAGCATTTGCATGCACGTGTTTGATCATCCTTTGACTGAGGTTGGCATATGGATCAGAATGAAGCCGGATTTCTTCGCCGAGATTTCCAATGGTTCATTCCATGGTCCACTGAGATACCTCAATGAGAGAGCCAACGCAGAAGTGTTCTGGGACAATGTGAACTAATGCATGGATACACGGTCGAATAAAATGTAAGCATGAGAGGTTGTGCTGATAATATAGAATTTCGAATTCATACACAAACTCAAGAAAAGCTTGGTGAGCTGCCAGGAGGTCGCCTCTCGATTTGTGGTATCGATGGATCATGCGCATCGCAAAGACAAGCTTGCAGAAATGGTAGTAGAATTTGTGAGGCAGGAGACAATAGAGAAGGGCGGGGCATAGACCAAAGATGTATACTAGATACTCCACCGCCTTGTATCCACTAGATATTTTCTCAGCGGGATTGCATGGTGCTCTGGATTCCAGACAGACAGGAAGGTAGAGATGAGCATGTGCAACAGATGCCCCATGCGTCTGCCAGACTGCATTATCGTGGAGAACAGCAAACAGCCAAGTAGTCAGATCATCATCTCGTGCATGACCAATGCCACCACACCACAGGGAAATGAGAAGTTGACTTAGATTCAGCCCAAACAAATGCATGGTATCTGCAGGAAAACATTTCGGAACTGGAATAGACTTTGGAAGTGCAGATGCGATGGATGGCTTGCATATCCCAGTTTCTTTATGACAGTCCTCATATGCACGGGTGGATGTGGAGCCAAAAACATGACGAAGCCTCTCATTGTACTCATCTGGCGAGGGTGTGGTGATTGAATTGATATTGATATCGGGGTGACTGGATCCAGGGGGTACAGAGCCATGTAGTTTCAACATTACAGGATAGTAGGTCCCTGCACCAGGTTTATGACGACCTGGCATAGGACAAAGTAGCTGGCAGCTATTTCTCCCATGATGACCCACCCATCCACTCAATTCGGCCATTCCTACAGTGTCCGCAGTTCCAAAACTGAACCAAGGACATGTACTGAAAGATGTTTGTGTTGAAGCATCCCAAATCTGAAGACCGAGGTTTTGGCAAGCAGAGAGATGAGCGAATGTTGGAAAAAGAAAGGAGTCGTAATGTTTGGGAGGATTGGGACCTCCAATCACGAAAGTCGGGAGGACCATCTCTCTCGCATGACGGATTTCAGGGGCAAAGTCAATGAGTGTAGCAATGCCAAACCATGCATCTGATGCTTTATTTCGGTAAAGTTGGGCCCCATCCATAGAAAGCACCAGAAGCATGTTGTTATCTGACATCTGGCCAGATTCAACAAGATCGAGGTATTCTGAACCACAGCAAATGTCATCATAATCTTGAATACCGCCATCAGTGTTGCGTTGTGCTAAAAGAGCAGTGGTGCGTCGGAGACGATCTCGAAGTTTTGCAACAGAGACAGGATGTTGCCATAAAGCCTGTAATTGAGGCCCTATTGGAAGAGTGATGAATTGGCGACGAGGAATTCTGGGATCCAGGTTATGGTGTTGCTCATATCGTCATTCTCCACAGAATGGACATTCAGTAAGGAGAGCAAAGGGGCCGGTATATGCAAGACAGGTATTGACACACATATCAAAGTGCAACGGAAGGATGCCCATGATCCTTTTCAGTCGATTTCGGACCTGGTCAAATGAGAGCATAGTACTGGCAGGATAGCATTCCTTGATACTTGAGCAAATCACTTCATAGGTTGCCTCAGATGAATGAGCAGAAAGTGATAGATAAATTTGGAAGGATAGATGAAGTTGTGAATCGTCCAAATTCCACGGTTCCTGCGGGGGATCTAAGAACGCATCCAATTTGTCTTTGTGCCATTGGCTTTTCTCGTGATCGAATGAATAGCCTCGGATCTGCAAAATTATAGATTCCATCTGGGCGAGATGTTCGAGCATCACTCAAAATTGGAGTCTGTCAGGCTCGCGACTTGCAGAAGAGTCAGAAGGGTCTTCCCGATCAAAATCAAACTGACTATCTGGTTCAGAACTATGGTCATCGAGATCTCCAGCTCTGAAATGACTTCAATCCAATATCTCAGATAAACTGGAAAATGCAAAACAACACTCACCCGTCCATCAGCTCAAGGCCATCTGATTCCATTGGGGAGTTAGGCTCATGGTGGTTTGGCACCAGTATATTGTCATCAAGGTCCAAGTCAAAGCTATTTGATTTCTAAAGTCTATCGCATGAGTGATCTCAGAAACATCAGAATCTCGTACTTGTAGTCGACGACGTTTGCCCTTTCTGATGCGAGATCTTTGAGTGTCAAGCTGTTCTTGAGTCATTTGTTCTTCCAAATGATGCTGGGCCGCATGGCTATACCAAGTGCGTATCGGAATGGCCTTTCCTTCAGGGGGTGCTTGACAGAATTTCTGACAAGTGCAGAGTGCCATCTTCGTCGACATTGAACGCAGTCTACTTGGATGCAAGTTCAACTTGTTGAAATCATGTGACATCGCAGTATTAAGATAAATCCACTCGGATGACGTAGGTAAGTTATTGAAGTAGGTATACAGCTGTTAATCAACAGACGCCTCGCAGAGTCAGTTTTTCACCATCCCATCAGTCCACGTCAGATAGGGTCACCTGGTGTCAACGCATTTCTCACTGGGGGGGAACAGCAGCAAGAACAACAGCGAGGGGGGGGGGGAATGACAACGACAAATGATGGGGATGCACCCAACAATGGGGAATGACCCAGCACCCACACCCAGCCCTGCAAGCCACTGCTTGTGGGGTGGATCATGGGTGCTAGCAGCTGATGATGAAGGATGATGGAATGGAACAGGACAATGGGGATGACAACAGGGACGACGATGGCCCCAAACTCACAACCACCCCCTCTCACTCGCAAATGTGAGGTGGGGGTGGTTCTTAGTATAATTATATAGTTATCAATATAGTGTACGGTCGGTGGAAATCGGTCTGAAATGGGTCGAATCGGTCAAAATCGGTCTTTCTGCTAATTTAGGATTACCCTCGGAACGGCGAAGCTGCCGTTTTGTCGCAATTAATTACACTTGGTCATGTGACATAAGATGGGGATCTACCTTATCAGAACCCTACAAGTTGAAATGATCACGTCATTCAAGACAACCCGAGAAGCTGCACGCGTTCCTCGCGGACAGCAAAGAGTAATACATAATGGAACCCTTCTGCTTTACGCCTCGCTGCCGCTTCCCGAATCTGCTGGGCATATGCTGCTTGTTGATTGGAAAAAGTAGCCAAAATAGTTTTCCAGGCGTCCTCCTCAGTAATCCAAGCGGAATTCTTGGTCATACCATCGAAGACAACCGGGGGCACATCCATAGCAAGGGTTGGCAAGCCGGACTGAATAGCCGATTTAATCTGAACACTAGTTTGGAAAGCTGGATGACGGTCATAAGCAAGCGACAGAAATCCACCAATTATGAAACTCGCCTCGATCGAGGAAAAGTTGTTTGACTTGCTTGCGCTGCTTTTTTGCATCCGTCGGCAAGAGGAGCTGCAAGTCCGAGGTATCTTTCCCACTCGCAGGAGGATGCTGGATGCTGTGCATGTTGTGAGAGACGACTGGCACTCCTGACGTTGCAATATCAATCCGCTTCTGCTCTGCGATCTGATTCTGCAGCCATGGCACTAATTCCTGTCTAGACACTAGGAGAAATTGAACAATGATTGGGAAAGGACGTGAAAACTTGGACGTACATTCGTATTCGGTGCCTTTCAGAATGCTCTTGACCTTGAAAGCTGGTTGGTCACGGCGACCCCCACGTGCTCGAGGATAAACTGTGAACCTGTAAGACGATGCATAAGTATTTCTGCAGGAAGCCGAACATAGAAATAACAATAACTTACAGTATCCCTTCTCTAATACAAAGATCGATGTGATTTTCATGATCCACCTCAGATAAGCCAGCCTCGGGCAAGCCTGACTCATACATGATGTCGGCACTGATATTGTGCTGCCACAGATACGCCACAATCTCGAGTCGATCTTGGAGGTAACCTGGGTGATATGAGACTATGTAGACGTCGCATCGGCGAGGGCTCCAGAACCCAAACGAGCGCTCTTCCTTGACGAGGGCTTTGACAGACGAGCTTTGGAACGATGCCAGGGCCACCGTGATTTTCTCCATGGCAATCTGAATCCCAATCGCACATATCGCAAAATCGGGTTTGAGAGGAGCGTGCTTGGCTATGAGGTTGTCGTATCTGTTTGGAAGATAGCCAAAAATCAGTATTTACACCAAGAATAACGAATGCGACCTACCGTCCGCCGGCTGCGAGTATATCCTGGCGTTTTCCCTTGCGAACTACTTCGACAAGAACCCCATCCTTGAAATGGCTGTGTTGACTGCCGAGCATAAGCGGGTGGAAGTAAATCGTCCTGGAAACCCCCGCAGCATTTGCATATTGCGCTGTTCGCTTGAGTTCTTCAACTGCAGGTTGTATGAGACTGACAAGTGCAGGAGACACCTTCTCGAGTTTGGAGATGAATCCATCGATATCCTCATCTTCAAAGCTCTCATCAGTAACCAACAGGTAACAACAAAGAAAATGCCTACGCACCCGTCTCAGCCAGAAGCTCCAACTCGTCTGCAGTGCTCCGCAAAAGGCCTCTCTTGAGCAATAGCGCCCGCTTCTGGGAGTGCAGTGTCTTGGTCTGGCTCATAATATCAATAACCGCGCTCCGTTGTCCACTAGGAAGTCGATTGATAACCAAATCCACGACTATAACAATATAGATGAGGATCCACACATATATCTGACTTGAACAAAGCACATACTTCTAGAATGCGATATATGAATGTCGTAGTTAGGCGAAAGATTCGGGAAGCTATTGAGACAATCATTCGCTAGCGCAATGATCTCTGCGCCCGCTGCAATTGGACCCGACAGCAAATCCGGCGTGATAATATCAAAAACAGCCGCTTTCTGGACTTTTGGATGACCAGCGACGGGACTTGCACCACAAAAAGCAAATCATCAATGCCCCACCCAAAAATCAAAAATATCCAAACCTAAAACACACCTCGGGCGAAACACATCAGCAATATGGAACCGCTTGATCCTCTTGATATTACCACGCGCAGCCAGCCTTGCAAACGGGACCAAGATATTATCGGGGAGGGTAACCACATCGCCCTGTCTATCAATAAACGTCGCCTGGTGTTTTTCATCCTCCGAGTCCATCACAGGCATCAATAAAGGCGGCTCCATATCCACAGCACCATGCAGCCGGAAAATCGCGGAAAGCCGTTCTTGGACTATCCCATTCAAGGCAGCGTGCTCAGGAAGGTCGGCTTCAAGGTCGTAGATAAATCCCCGGCCGGGTCTTGGAGGTTGACTGAATAGGGAGGACAGGACAGCTTGGTGGTGTGGTGAATCAGCTTTGGCTGGTATAGACGTTAGTTCGATGGGTAGGCATGCTCAGACAATTTGTGAGACGAACTCATTAGCTTGAGTGCACTCTTGAAGTATTCGTCTTCGAGCCTTTGAGGAAGCAGTGGGCTTTGGGAAAGTTCCAGTGCGGTTGGACGATCGTCTGGCTGGTGTTGAAGAAGCCATGTGATAACTAGACGTAGAAGAAAACGTCAATGTACAGAAAAACTTCCACAAAATTCAATTACAACTCACTCTCTCGCTGCTGCGTCCTCAGCGGATCCCAATCGTGAGGGAAATAAATCCCAGGTTTTCTTAAATCCTCGATCACAGCAATACGCTCCGATCTCGTCGAGAAGTTATAATTCAGCTCAAAGAACACAATCTATAAACCATCAACCATTACCACGACACATCAAGAGAAAAACAGTAACGCACTCCAAGACTATACATATCAGCCTTGTTGTGATTCCTTGGACCACGTTTCCTTGACTGGACTTCTGGGGCAATGTACAACCTCGTGCCTACCTCTTGGAACCACGATATAAGTTCAAGGAGAGCGGGGAGCAAGGGTAGAACCGGACGGACCCAATGTCATATCTGCTTCTGGTGCGATAACGTGAGGTGACACATCCGAAGGATCGACAGCAGCAAGACTTGACGTCGCAAGCCCGAAATCGCCAACTAAATTTCGTACACCAGGTGTTACTAGCGCCAAAGGCAAGGGTCGAAATGATTTACTTACCTTTACAATCACCTTTAGCGTCTGACCATGACAACCCATCAGCAACATGTCGAAAGCGAGATAAAAGTAACAAATCCCCACCAATGAAGATATTCGTCAACTTGATGTCCCTATGCAAGATCGACAACGTCGACATATGCACGAGCGCTTCTAAAATCTGCTGGAACAGCCTCCACGCCTCGTCTTCCGAGATACCCTCATCAATCCTCTACAAAAGAAAGCATTAGTCTAACCTTGATGACACCCTCGAACAAACGAACGAACGAACCTCCTGTAACGTCTGCCTCTCTACGAATTCCTACAACCCGAACAAACCACCTCATCAGCGCCCTCACAACCAACCAAAGAAGATAAACCCACCATTTGAATATAAAGCGTACTCGTCACCTGCTGCATAGGCGGCGTCATCGGCGGAGGCTGCATCGCCATATCGCCAAGCGCAGCCACGTTCTCTACACCGGCGCCAGCACCGACATCCGGACCTCCAACTCCACTCCCACTCCCAAACAAATTTCCAAACCCCACGTCCCCATCCCCATCTTCATCGCTCCCCGCGCCCCCGCTGCCGGCACTCCCACTACTCCCACTCCCGCTGCCACTGCCACTGCCGCTCCCTCCACCGCCAGCCCCACCCCTCCTCCCCTCCTTCGAACTCCGTCCAAAATGTATACTCGGAAAACTCGAACTCAAATCCCCCCTCAAGCTCCCCCCATCTTTACTTCCGAACCCAAAATCAAAACTCAACCCCCCGCCATTGACAGGTAAGCATTGTTCGCTGGAATTGCCCACTCGGGCATGCTCTGTTCGGTCTGCTCTTTTCCCTTTTTTGTCCCTGTTCCGGAGTTGGGTAGGCGATAGGCGGGCGGCGTTGGGGTCGGTGTGTGTTGTGTCAGACTCGGAAGACTCGTCTTCCGACGTTGAGTCGTCGGAAACGGTAGTTGACGAAGTGATCTTGTATCGCTCGATCCAAGTCGTGTAATACCGCACGATAAACCGATGAGAAAGTCTACTCAGCGCATTTATCTCCCTAAAGATCTTATCATCATTGCCTTTGAGCCTGATCTTTTTCACTACAAACCCAACCAAACAACAATTAGCCCATCCCCCTCCCAAAAAAGAAAGAAAAAAATGCACCAGCATAGATCCTCGAATCAATCTTATTCCTAGCTTTCACAACAGACCCAAACCCACCCTTCCCCAACAACTCCAGCTCTTCCCAATCTTCTTTCCACCGACTCTGATGACCCTGCATCTGGGCCTGGGGCTGACCATGGAAGTACCCGACATCAGGCGGGGATCCCCCGTTCAGGTTCTGGATCTGCGCCGATCCTAATCCCAATCCTGGCCTTGGCCCTCCGCCTGCGCCTTGGTACCGGAATCCAAGCCCTACACCCATCGGTGTGCGTACCCCTGCAGATGGCAGTGCGTTCATGCCACCTTCATCTTCACCTTCACCTGCGCCCACGCCCACACCTTCACCCATGCCCACATTTACACCTCCAGCAACACCAGCACCCCCACCCCCACCCCTGTTCCTGCCCACACCAAACCCAGTATTCCTCGGATGCGCCGTCACTTGCAACGAAGTCTCCGCCAGATCACCCAAGAGAGTAAGACACGACACATGCGTCTTCTTCGAAGGCAGGAGCATGTTAAGCGCGTGTCTCGCTAGCGACGGGGAGATTGAAGCTGTTTTTCAAGTAAAATAAAAGTTTTTTTTTAAAAAAAGCGAAAAATAGAAAACGTAAATAAATAAAAAAAAGACGCACAAGCGTGCAAAGCAGAAAACACATCCGCATATCGATCCGTCACGTCCAGCCCTAACAGCATCTGCAACAGCACGATACCGACGGAATGGATGTCCCTGTGTCGAGTGTAGAGTAATGAAGATTCATTCTTGACGTCTCTTGATAGCCTAAACCAAGCGAAAAACAAGGACGATATCAGAAATCGAGTGAAAGAAATTAGGTGAAAAAGAACGGACCAAGCCTCGGGTATGCCTTCTTCAAACACCCCCAACCCCAACCCCATTCCTATTCCCGCTCCTGCGCCTGCACCCACACCCGATCCATCCCCAGACCAAAACGGATTCGACCGATGTAAATCCAACAACCTTGTAGGAAACCCAACCCTCCCCAACTTTATCTGTTTCCTCGACTTTGTCATTGAGGTTCTCGTGTTAGATGCTTTGGGGGTGGCTACTTTGAAGGTGGAGGCGGAGGCAGGCGTGACGGCGTTGGCGTTGGCAGAAGCGGAAGTGGAAGTGGTGGGTGGGGCAGCTAGTCCGATTGTATGTGCTGATATACCTTTTTATTTTGGGTGGGGGGTTAGTATACGAGAGTAAAGGAACGGGAGGGGGAAGGGACGTACCACGATGCACTAGATCACCAGCATGTATAGCGTTAAGCCCCGACAATATCTGCGCTAGGTAATCCTACATTCACCCAAAATCAGCTCAATTGGCCTTCTCCACTTCCACCTTGACAACAACCCAAAAAAAAAAAAAAAAAAAAAAAAAAACACTCACCCGAGCCCGATCCTCCCTCAAGCATTCACAATCCTGCAACACGTCATAAAGCGTCAACGCCGGGGTTTGTTCAGACAGGACCATCAGCTGCGGTCTCCCCATTCCCGTACCGTGCCCATTGACAGGACTCTCCCCTCCCGCGAGGTATGAAGCGTAGTAAGGGTACCCTCCACCACCGACCCCAGTGAGCTTGACGGCGAACACGGATGTGTGGTTGGGGTGCCGAATAGAGATGAGCCGTTGGATTTCTGCCTCTACTTGTTTAAGCTTTTTGCGGCCTGTTGGTTGTAGATCAGTTTTTCGTGTTGGATATCAGAAACTGAGAGCTTAGGGGGGGCGAACCTTGGCTTGTCGAGTAATATTCCGAGTAGAAGGTGATGACATATAACTCCAATTGGAGCGTTGCGTTGACATCGTCGCATACTGGGTCTGCGAAGTAGACCGTTCCTAGGCCTTCTACACTCACTACCGTCAGAAAACGGACGAACACAGGAAAAAAAGCCTGAAGCCCGAGAACTTACCACGCCTAGGATGGAACAGCCGCACAGTATTAAACGAAACACCCCCCACTTCGACGTCGACAGGGAACGTCTCCGTCATAGTAATCGTATCCTGATAAACCACCCCCTCACTTCCACTCCCACTTCCACTCCCACCTCCACGCTCACGTCCACCGAACTCATACTCACTCTCCCAATCGCCGCCCGGCCCCAGCCCGGAATCCGGTATAGCAGTAGCCTCCGACCCAGCCCTCGCCCTCCCCCTCTGATAAGGCGAAGGACTCTCATAAGGACTCTGGTACCCAGACCCGTACAGCGTAGGCGACAGCCGTGCATACTGCTGTTCGCGAGCGCGAAGTTGGCGAAGTGCGTCTTCTTTGAATTGTTCTTCGCGTTCGTGCAAGAGTTTCGCGGCTTGTGCTTGGGCGAGGGAGGTTTCTTCTGCTTCTCGTTGTTTTCGGGCCTGTGTGCGAGTGGCGGTGTCAGAGAGTTGCTAGGCGAGAGGAGGGAGAAGACATACCCGTTCTTGGTCCATAGCCCTCTGATTCATCTGCACCGCAAGTGAACCAGGCACCTCCACAGGCAGCGTAACGTTCCCCGCCAGCCACTCCTGCGCAAAACTCACAATCTACCCAAAAGAAGAGTTCATCGACCCTTCACGGACCAGACAGACAAACGAACAAACCTGAAAAACCATCTCAGAGCCCCGGTTACGCTGAGCTTCCGCCACAATCGCCTGACTCAGTTTTGTAGTTTGGTCTGTGGAGAGGGAGTTTATTGGTTTTGAGATGGTGAATGTCGGGCATGCGAGTCTTGGGTATGTTTTTGGGAATCTGGGTCATGTAAGGAGAGGAGTCGGACAGACAAGGGAGAGATTGAACGTACTTTACATTGAGGTGAAAGTTTACTTTGGGACTATCTGGGTGGACGACTCTGATCACAAACTCGAGTTGTCGTGCAGCGCTCTGTAGCTGTGATGATGAGACAAAGAGACGACCGACTTGGATGAAAACACTGACCTTCCAGACTTTGGGCGGTGGTACGTCAATGAAATCTTGATCATAAATGGACCTCAAAGCAGTTATCTCCAACTTCTGTTCCTCAGGCGTATCCATGTTCTGTGCATCAATGTAGTCGTCAATTAGTTATGTGGTAGTAGTGTCGACACGTTATGTCTTTATGCCAGTAGATTCCTTGTGAGTCTTATACAAGACAACAGGGAGTGGATGAGGAGGGGAGGGTCCTGGGACCTCGGCTACCTCAAGCCTCCATGGCGCTACGTCGATTTCTATGAAATGGTCAGTGATCAAAGTGATCAAAGCGTTCCATATTTATCTCTTTGCCAAAAAAAAAGAAAACGTGGCTGACCTTAACCTTAATCTGGGGTTATGCCACTCCAATGCGCAGTTCCTCCGAGCTCAGGGTCGAGCTTTCACGTGTAATGAATCGTGTGGACGTTGAGTCAAGAATACGAAAATCTGACGCAAGAATCCGTTTACAATCTGACAAGTCACAAAGGTATCCATCCAACATTCAAGTTGAAAGGACGTCGAATATCCCAACGCGTGTAACTAAAATATTCTCCGTCGCACATTCGAACCATCAGAGCCTGAGGACCCGACTCGTCGATTTCAGGACATGCCTGCATTCGGATGATAATTTGCTGGTGATGAAAATCGAAATGAAATATTTACCCTAGGCCCTGAACGAAAGTGATAAGCACACTAGCACTTGCGGATTTCAGGCTCTTCAACTTCACCACCCATTGTGATGACAGACGACCCTGAAATCAGAAAATCAAATTTCCTTCGACTTCATGACAAATTCGGATATCGTCCCGTCATGAAGTGTCTCAAGGCTCAGGCAGCAGGCTTTTCCCGTTCATCACTTGATGTATCGACGAAGACCTTGGAAGTTCAGGCTCTTAGCTGCCATCAGTCAAATTCGGACAAGTGTGCCACGCCAAAGCTAAAGTCACGGTGCCAAGTGCTTCAACTCACTGGCGCAAATCCATAACATATACCTTCGATTCCGGAATCTTTCCGACCTCTGATCATGATAACTCCCCACGAATCACAAATCACGAATCACAATCGCCCGTCTCGTTATCACCCGATCTGAAATTGATGATATG
>QLOK01002564.1:0-17596 GCA_003313805.1 Tricholoma flavovirens
GTCCATGATGTCCAGGAAGTGTCCAAAGCCTTCGTAAAGAAGAGCTACAGATGGAATGTCTGGATCCGGTTCTGGACGATCATCGAAGATCTTCTCAGACGGTTCCTGCTGAAGGGGCTCGTAGATCTCTGGTTTCGCTGTAGTTGACGGTGCAATTTTAGCACGTTTACATAAGACGATCCAAAGATATGATTACATAACGTGATAACCCGTGTATGGTATCTCTCTCACGGTTCACAAGGTTGATATCACGGCTTTAACTTCTTGTTCGAGTATGTAGGTTCCCCCACGAACGTGTAGACTTAGATCTAGAGCTCTGGTCTCAATGTCCTCCCCTCTTCTGCGCCGGTTTACCTTTACCTGTCTTCGTGAAACAAAGACCATGTCATTCAGGTATTTTCTATCAACTAAACTGCCAGCGCCTTCGAGTCCGAGGTCATGGCGGCCACTTGTAACGATATCTGCGGTTGCCATGTTCTCCGCGACAGCATATACCCTAGGTTCGATATATCCTCCCTCCACTCTTTCCATTCTCTTTCCGCGAATAGCACCTGGACCCCTACCGGACCCTGCTTCTCCGGAGGCTATTGCATACACAAATGAACTAGAAGCAAAACTCCAGAACCTGCCTCTTCTGGAGAGTCTGCGGCGTCGGGAAGACCGCGATGAATGGTATGAGGTTCGGCCATATCAGGATTACCCAGAGGAGAAGAGAGTAAATAGCTTGACATCGGGGACGCTGCGTGGTCCGGGGAAACTAGCGTTGCCGGCCCTTGTGAGAGTTAAGAGAGACGAAAGCGAACTTTGTGCATTCATGCATGTCGGTAGGGGCTTATGTGGCCATGATGGTATAATACATGGGGGTTTGTTGGCGACATTGCTGGACGAGACTTTGGCGAGAACGGTAAACACTTATCAGTCTTGGATTGTGGTTTCATTTATGCCAAATCTTCCAGGCGATTAGCAACCTGCCGGAAAAAATTGGTGTCACGGCCAAAATCTCGTTGGATTATCGTGCACCAACACGAGCTGACCAGGTCACTTCGATTCCATATTTCCTGCAGGACTCATGTCTGAAATGCGCGGAATGTAGTTCATTGTTATCAAAACCACTCTGATCAAAGCAAAAGGACGCAAAACTGAAGTGTCGGGGAGGGTGGAAACAGTCGACGGTACGCTTTTGGTTGAAGCTACGTATGTCCTGTCGTTTAGTGCATCGCCGATTGAGCTGAGAACGCCGCTCGCAGCGCTACATTCGTACAGCCGCGCTATGCGAAACTACTTAATACTCAACAGATTAGGCAAGCCATGGGTGAACCCCCAAAATCCGATGAGCCTATGCATCTTGTAAATGGTGACAAGTTGAAGGTGAAATGATTATGTATGCGACGGGTATGATCGGTCGTTAGGAATCCGGATTCCGTGGTTCGTAACTACTAGAATGACTGATCGATATCAGAGACTCTATCGATCACATACTAACTCAGAATTCTATACGTATAGATTAAATAGTATACCCACTGGCAACGGTACCCATCATGTCTTGCCCACGAAATTTGGATATCGATGTATCACATCTTGCGGGGTTTCAATATTTTCAAATATACACACATGTTTGTGGCTCGATGTAACAGTGAACATCTCACACCTTGCAACATGTGCCACCTCAGGCTGGGGCTGTATCAAATATGCGAATAAATTTTAAAGCTTGGTTGATAGACTCACTCGGTGAGGCTCTTGTTGTTTCCCAGTTATCCGCAATGGGATAGAGGGCCGAATGTCTGCCCAAAAGGTAAAACTCATCGATCACGATTCACGAAACATACAAAGCTATCAAA
Source organism: Tricholoma flavovirens (assembly GCA_003313805.1). Classification (NCBI taxonomy): domain Eukaryota; kingdom Fungi; phylum Basidiomycota; class Agaricomycetes; order Agaricales; family Tricholomataceae; genus Tricholoma; species Tricholoma flavovirens. Next base: position 1,839 of record QLOK01002564.1, read on the forward strand.
TACACATACCTCAGGATACATCATCATGCGGACCTAGGTTTACCCTTGATCCATGTGACGGCGTCTCAGTTTCCTTCCCGGCCTGATGGAGTCTGGACATATCCCCCTGAATCGTACAAGGCATCGGCCATCATGACGAAACACGATTGTTATAGTTCAGGACAGGGTGGAACACCATTAGGCCTTTTTCTTCGTTGACCAAGAGGAGGTCAACATGCAGTCCAGCACTACCCTTGGCACTTCTCAGTTTCTGGCGGAAGAATTCACCCATGGGTCCTCTAACGCCTCGAGTCTCACCTCGGCCAGGCTGTTCAAAGTCAAGTCCAGGCCACCATCGTCTCAAAACCCGTCGCGACCGGGATATCTTCAATTCTTGAGTGCACCCCCGAGTCCCGCATTTCCCAGTGAATCTTTCGCCGCTTCCAAGAAAATTAGCAGGCGGAAGCCACCCGATGCCGCCGTCCGGTCCTCGACAGCTAGCACAATGATTCGCTCCAGAACGCTCAATCATTCTCGTTCTGCTCCAACTCTCTGGTGTTCTAGTTCAGCATCCTCGCGAGAAGGCTTGTTAGGTTCAACTCCATTTCCTACTCTTGGATGTCTCCATCGTTCTCATGAACCCTACGTTTAGCTCCAATGAATCGCCAGGCTTCTGCGCTCAGTATTGTCATCCAGGAGAATCGCACAGGGTCTGGCAGTGCGCATGTATCATATGGAGATGTCGACGATGCGCCCTTGGTTTCCTCCGATGTTTTCGGTCGGAGGAAGAGCTGGAGTCCGAAAGTGAAACAGAGGGGCTTATTTGAATCTAAAACACTGACAACCACTGCACTATATCCCGTGTCCAACTCTTCCACCTTCACGCTGGGTTCTATCCACTCGACAGCGACTGCGCCGCGTCGTCAATCCTTGCAACCGTCACTTCCCGCCATCTCATATGACCCGACGCCCGAGCCAACTCCTCCATTCTCTTCACCATCAACTACGGACGACCTTCCTCCCACACCAGTTTCTTTGACGGGTAGCATGTCTTCACTTCACTCACTGAAGAAGCCGTCTATGTGTCGAAGTGGAAACCTGGAAAAGTTGGCTCGGACACTAGGCGTCACGCTAGCCGAGCTTGGCTACCCTAGCGCACTACCAGTCAGCCCTAATTCCGCCCCAAATGGCTTGGAAACCGACCACGACAACCTTCCTCGGAGTCCGGGACGCAAGAGCCTGTCTCTCCCCAATTTTGTGTCGATTCCTTCCTTCTTTCGCTCTTCGTCGCATAATAGACACAAGTCTACACCCCATCTCAAGAGGTCATGCCCGCCGCTGCCCTCACAAAGTATAGAAGACCTTCATACATTCACATTTTCTAATAATCTATCAAACCCTCACACGACCACGGGAGTGGGTATTGATTCTCCTATCTCACCGATTACTTTTGGCCTTTCCCCGGAGGTACCCCCTTCCACCCGTCCCCAATCCGACGAGATGAAACACAAACGTGGTGTGCCGAAGGGTCAATCAAGGGGTGTTGTGTCATCAGCTGCCACATCACTGACTCGCCTCAAATCACAGCGCCGTGCTCATTCCCGTTCCGGTTCCATCTCGTCTCGTGAATCGAAACCGAGGCTGGATGTTCTATCCCACGAACATCTTCAGCTGCCTGAGAAGGCCAACTGGCTGAGAGCCGCTTCACCCATCGCGTATCCTGAACCTGAGCCGGACGAGCACGGGCGTTGGATCCGGGATTCTGACCCGACCAAGACATGGAGCGGTGAATGGAACCAGAATGACATGCAATATGTTATCAAGAGGCTGCGGACCCTGAAGTAGGATCGCAGACTCGCAGTATCACCGTCATTTGGCGTTATGCTTATAATTATTTTAGTTCAACTTTTTAATCTAGCCATTCGAGTCATCGTTCAATATGTAGCTCAAATGTGGCTGTAACTCATCTGACATTGTCAACCCTCTTGACTTGTGAATCACATAAATTAAGATTGCCTAAGTTTGGCAACTTGCGGGCTTCCCGCGGAGTTCGGATGTAGACGTGCAGCATCATCATTCCATCATGCATCACTGACAAGGGTCAGTCCAAATCAAGTCCAAGACTCCAAGTTACACAAACATTCGAACCTGAAAGCTTGAACCCCGAATTCGCAATCAATCCGAGTGGGTGGAGAGAATAACGATCTGCTACTACATATCAGCTGTCCAGAGGATGTCTGATTCTCTGTACTCAAGAACTCGGCAAGTAGTGCACAATTGGCCTGTGCAGTCTAATTCCAAGTAATTAAATTCTCCCCCTGTAATGACAATCTTAATTGATTCTTACCCAGCATCTTGTTGTTTTAGATACTACGTCACGACGTGAGTTTTTCTCAATTAACTCGCTCGCAACCCCTTATTCGGTAAGCGCATTCAACAAGTTGCCATCATATTTATTGCTTTTATCTCAGGAGTCAGACCCCATGAGTCATGACATTTATCGATGTACTTTGGAGACACATAGTAACCCAGTTAACCCCACGCTGCGACCCCTACTGTATTCTCAATGACTCAGACACGAGTATAAACGCTATAAACGCTCGCTAACATAATGGATGCATACATATCAATGTCATATACAATGTGTGTACGTACGCCGGCTCCTCTCCTTGTTTCTATCTCATATACCATTTCTCGAATTACGCAGGACTTCTGCAGCAGTTGAATTGCCGTAGTAAGACAAGTACTCTCTCAGGCAGTATGACATACTACGTATGTCACACTGCACTCTTCCCGGCATCCTCCTGACTTTGTCTATTTCCCTTTTCTAGGAGGTATTGACGGGCCATGATGTGCAGCCAGTCTTCGAGAACGTCAAGTTGGTGTTCACTGTTTGGTAATCGCGGCTGTCGCGGTAGGTGGCGTCGAGGTGTTGATCTGTGACTTGGCAGGCTCGGGGTCTGGTGCCGAATCGTGGACGTCACGCTTATGGTTTATATTCAATTTGCAACACATACAGGTGACAGGCTTGGCTAAAACAGGTTACATTATTCGCTTTGTCACTTACGACCCTTTGCGACCCCGGGCCTCTCCCAAGTCCTAGTCGGAGAAGTGACATGAATCTGCAGAAATATCCCTCACAAAGGCTTCCCTGAAAATTGCTTGATCACGATGCTGATACTGTCATGGGAACTGTCAAATTCCATCTTTCCACGGCAATGTAATTGAATGTCGGCGCGGATTTACAATCTTTGAAGCATACGCTAACACATTACGCGGCGTATTTGAACCCCTGTGATATATCCTCTCGACTCGGAGATACACCTAAACTTGTAATGAACCATTCCACAAATATGATTTACAAGAGTTTTGATAATCCGAAACAATGTTCTTGAAGACATGTTTCAAGTTTCACGTTCAATCAAGTCTACGGTCGACATTTTTTATTTGTCCTGAATTGGTTTTCCTGGCACTAGTACGACAGTCGACTCTTTCATATGACCACCTTCTGTCTCGCCTCCTAAATTCGACGCCTGGCGTGCACCGAAGAAAAAGTCATCACAAATTTCAAAGCGTGCAAATAGGCTATCATTCAGTCGATTACAAGAACTATGGAACTCAAGCGGTTCAAGATACCCTACCACCCATTATAATTTACCGATACCAGTCAAGTCCAATCTGCTACCTGCGACCCCCTCCCATAACTTGAATAAAGGCATGCTCCGGATCGCTTCCGAGTCCACATCCCCATTCAAGTTCAGTATTTGCGATCGCCTTGTTGCAAACCAGTGCTAGGATCAGGTGAAGGTATTCCTTTTTGGCTGGCGCCATGTTTTTGCCCTCCTCCTATAACACTTGTATACGTCATCACGGCGATGATAGGACTCACGACTTACCCTCGCCGGAATCTTCAGCCGATTCAGCCAAACCAATGTTATCAGGATGTCCTCCACCGACCCCAACTCCCGATGCCACGGCGGGTCCGGGTTGCCCCTTCAAAGCTGCAATTCCCTGCTCGGTCTCCAAACGGCCCTTCTTTGCAATTTCTTCGTGGCGTGCGTCTCCTTGTTTCCCTAAGGAATCGATTGCTCCCAGCGTTGTTCCTCGTATATTTTCCCCGACACCTTTAAAAAAAATAGATCAACATGGTGTGTGCGTGCATGATGACTCCGCCATACCATGAACGACATGCATTGCGCCCCTGAAAATAATATGCACCTAAGTACGACGTCGAGGTGAGAAGTTGCTAAGCTCTTCGTACTTGATTTTACTGCCAAACTGGCCAGTCTGGCTTTGTACCCCCGGGCTTGTTTGTGCTTCAGTGCCCACCTTGTCACTGGCCTCGCTTTTTGATGAAGTGGTAGTCATCTCAAGTACTCTGGATGTCTTGGATGTGAATCAAACTCGTCTAGGCTGGCTCGTTATGACGTCACGCATGACGCGTGGTTTGCAGGCTAATTTATTATTATTTACTATGGTTGCACAAGGCCTAGTCACCACTACTTTTGTACAATGGAAATGGCCGACCGAGAAATCCTCCTTTTTAGCAATGTGAACTTAACCCCCAAACCGATTTTTATTTGGACCAAAACTGACGGAGATATAATTTTTTGTAATGTTGAAAATGGCCAGATGACATAATATATTCCAAATATGGAAAGCCTACTGATCAAACATTCTTGCCAGGGTCTCCAGCATGTGTCTGTGTGAAGTATATGCCCTTGAGCTGAAGTGTAAATTTGACCTGAAACTGGGCATCCTTTGCTGAAAGACCTGAACGATATGCATGCATGCATCTGATCATATGATGCTCCCACTTCCATATAGCTTTTATGCCCACTGATGCAAGTGCTGAAGTTGGAAGATTCTCTTGGAGGGTCGCAAAGTGTAAGCGCAATTCTCCTGAAGTCATCTTGACATCCCCATTCCAAGTTGTCACCTTGCAGTTTCTGTTCTCTTCAGGGTCTGATGCAGACTTGTCAAGCAGTTCAATATCCCCAAATGGAATAGGTGGAGATAAGGAGTCGGATGAAAGAGATTGTCGTTGTTTCCAAGCTTTCGCTGAGCAGGCATTGGCAGCAGATTCTTTACACCATTTTTTGGGGTGACCCAGGCGAGCCATAGTCAAAAAAAATCCAACTGCACCGATCAAGTATCACTATATTAGATTTACAGTTATTTGCTACAGCACAGTTATTAGAAAGTAATAGAAACCCATTTCAAGCTGATTTCAAGCTGATTTCTGAGTGGGGTTTTGGCGGAACACAAAATATATATGTTGTTGGCCAACCAATTTGGCCACTGTACAAAAGCAGTGGTGACTAGGCCTTGTGCACCATACTTGATCAAGATTATAAATTATCCCGAGCTGACTAATTAAATCGGGCAGTGTCAGAGATTTGTATATTTGTATTCGATCTACGAATATCGTGATACACATTAACAACTGTAATGACTTGACGCAAACGAGGGGCAAGAGCCCAATATAAACCCAATATAAGCACAAGAAATACAAACACACAACCTGGACCATGGGTGTAGGTAGAAAGAAGTACGAAAGAAAAGAAGCAAGTTCGAGAACTACATCAAAAGGAAACGTGAGCAATAGCATCGAGGAAACAAATTGAGAATTGAGGCGCGAGATATGCATTGTGTTTCGGCCATGGGTTTTCAAATTCGTTAGCGGTTGCACCATCAAGAGCAGCGTGTCGAGCAAAAGTATGTGGAGTGGAGAGTGTGATCGTTGGGTGATGAAAAGATTTGCATAGATCATATGTATAGCATAGGGAGAAAATGGGTTAGAGTATGACTCTCAAACCCGAATAATCCGCTGCTGCGAAGCAGGCGTCGGACGACCACGAGGTCTAGGTCGAGTGAGTCTAAGATTTTCCGTCGGTCTGTGGAGAGAAACACTCAGCAAACCACACTTTCAACTGATGAAAACAGACATACGACATAACCGATCCTTGTCCAATGACGTTCTCCTTCTGATCTGACGATTTGCCCGTACTCCGCTTCGTCCACCCGAGTGCCGTTCTGCGCGCATTGGACCCTACACGAGGACGTGCCGCAGGTGCCAGCCCGAACGCATTCTCGCGCTTTGGCTCGACAAACAGCGGCGAAAATGGTTTCAGGGTCTCTGGAGATGGCGCAGTCGACAGGAAGTTGGTGTTTTGGTTGACAGGAATCCGCTGGAGTACGGAGGCAGGCGTACGGTGTATCTGGGGTGAAGGCGAGGTAGTGGTTTTGGTTATGGCTGCGCGAGCTTGAGCCTGAGGATACGGTGTGGGTCGCGATTGTGTACGCGAACGCATGCGACGAGGTCGGAGTTCAGAGGGCAGGGGACCGTAATTCTGGACGGAATGATCCAAGAGGGCTTGCATCCCAGCAGGGTGCCGGGGAGGATGGAAAGCTGTATGGACATCAGGATCCAAGCACAGTCATAGAAAAGGAGAAGCTTACATTGAAGCGCGAAGACAGAAAACGGCGTATCCAGCCACTGCCGTTTGCTCTCTATAACAGTGTCCTGAGCTTCGTCTCTCAACGCATAATATCTCCTTAAAGCCACAATCCCTCGCTCATCGTCCCAAATCGAGGGTTCGGGAGATAAAGAACCAATCGACGTCATCTCCGGATCTACAATGAAGATTGGCTGGCATGCGGAGGTACTCTTTCTAGAAAGTAACGTCCGAGGGGGGGAAGTAGCAGTGGTCCTTTCTTCTTCGATAGTTTCGTAGACTGAAGACCGGGAAGCACGGGCTTGAGAAATCCTCCGACGGTGTCCATGGCCGCGTAAACGAGAACGAGCTCTGGTGCGGGCGGCTGTCGACATAGGATGTGTTGCGTTCGACAGCATAACGTTCAATTGAGAAAGGTCGATACTTGATTGTGAACCTTCCGACATTGAGGAGAAACCATCAGACGAAGACAAGGGTGGTGTATCGCCGCCGGAACTTGAGGTGGTGTAAGTACTGGATCGTGAACGGCCGACAGGACCTGGACGCGAGAAAACGGGCATGAAGTCGACTAGAAAAAATCATGAGGTCAATCACGATTCCAACGATAAAAGAGCAGACTCACATGAACCCGACAAATCTTCACCATCCGCAATGAGAGCACTGTCCTCCAAGCTTTGCCGCTCCAAAATTCCCCTGGTTGCCCTGACCATTCGGTCTCCGCCAAAAGTATACGACGAAGTCGAGGCAATGGAAGGCTTCTCGATGATCCGAGCTTTGTTTGGCGATTCGTGATAACCATCGAAACCTTTGTATGGTTGAGGTTCTTGGAACATGGAGTGTTTTCTCTTTTCAACTCTTGGACAAGGCGTTGCCTCAACGGAACTACGACGGACATGGCCTCCACCCAGCATCTGCAAACATATCAGTCACCCAAAAGTAGTGAACTTTAATGTAGTGCTTACGCTGATCATGGTATCATCCTCCCCCATCGGGTTACGGGTACTAGCGTCCAAGCTAAGCACAGAGAGGGGCCTAAAATGATTCGGAGGCAGCAAAGCACCAGGCGGAGCCCGACCGACGAATCCAAAAACGGAATCGTCCGAGTCTGCGGACCTACGACCTGTCTTCTCAAAGAGCGAGTCTTCCATAGACGAGCCGCGATCATCGTCCATGATCGAATCAAAGTCATACGAAGTCCTATTCACGAACCGGGGCTCAGCACCGCTTTCAGACGGGGATGCCGAGATCGCAGCAAGAGGCATGCCATGATCCGTATCAAACATCTTGTCACCAATCCCAGGACGCCCAAGGCGCACAGCCGAGTAATCGCTCAACACCGAGTCCATCGATGGCTCTTGACGATGTCTCATCCATGCAGCACGCCCGCCACCCGCACCATGCATTGCGTATGACTGTGCCACCGAACTGGCACTTGCGGCCGAGTCGTTACGGCGATGTTGGGTGGAGCCGAAGCTGCGATTAAACAGACTGACAGGGGGTGCCTGCGAAGCCACGGATAAATTGGATTCATGGTGCCTATGCCCACGATTAGCAGATTGAATCGGAGCCTTGAAATAAAAGCTCGACGCATCACTCTCCACACGTTTGCGCCGCCGGTTATGCATGAACGAGAAAGTGTCATCCACGCTGGTGGACGTCATCGTCGACATATCCTCCGATGATGGCCGCTCTTGTAGACTTGGTAGCCCATAATCGAATGGATCATTAGAACCGGAATTGATAACCCGCCCATACGACGAGACAGACGCAATGCTGAAGAGGGATTCAGGCCGTGGCTGATGAGTACGGCGAGCAGCCGGCGGGGGATAGAACGGTGCACGATCGCTGCCGAATTCAAATCCACGCCTAACCTCGTCAAACGAGTCGAACCCAACGAAGCTAAAGCCAGAAGAATGCCGAGAATGACGATACGACGCAACCGGCTGCTTGGCGCTCAAGTCTGAATTGGCACGAGGACGAAGGCGGAGGGGAGGGATGTCTGACACCTTTGCGAATATTGATTTAAGGACCGAATCATCCTCATCCATAATAGAGGACCCAGAGAGCGAACGGACATGCGATGGGGGAGGGATAATATCAGACAACGTCTGTGGTTTGTTTTCAGCCGTCGGGAGAGGAGGCAGCTTCGTTTTTGGAAGTCCGCCAAACTTGAATGCCTTGTTGAGATGTCCATCGGAAGGCCTCGATCCAGAAGAAGACGACGTCGCCAAACACCTCTTCGTAGACACCGACGCGGATACAGAATCGTCCATATCCAAGATGCTATCATACGTCTCATCACTGCCGCTGGCCAAACTATCCGACCCAGGCAACAATGTCGGTTCCTTGATATCAAGAATCTGCGACCCAGAGTACAAATCAAATTTGCTCTTGCTCTGACTCTGGGTGTCCTTCTCCGTCTCCTGCAAATGGGACAACTCCTTTCGATCAGACCTCACAGAAGCATCCCCGCTCAACCCAGGGAGCTTCGGGAGCGGCGGCAAAGGCGGGGGAACCTCCAACTCGAAGCCATACCTAAAATCAATCTTAGCCGGCGTCCGAAAAGCGTTCTCCAACTGCTCCACAAAGCTCCTCCTATCCGAAGCACCAGAGGCATTCAATTTCTTGATCTCCCCGGTAAAATCAAATGACTTTTTCGTGTCCGTATCCGGCTCCTCGTCAGACAACCCTTCATCCACGTTCATCCTATTCTCCTCGTCATCAATCAACTGTGCCCGGAAAACAGGGAGCTCCAACGCCGGAGGCGAATGAGGATGAGGATGCGGAACCTCAGGAGGAGGCGAAGGCGATGGTGAAGGCACACGATACGACAACGTATCCCCCTCCTCGTCCTCATCCAACAGACGCTGCTTTGGCTCCTGCTTGCCCGCCAAAATGAACTGCAGCTCATCCGGAATATCAGAGTCGGGATCAGACCCGTCGAGTTCTGGGTCGTCATACGCAGAAACGTCTGAGGCGCCCATGGTACCCCCAAGACCGAGCACGCGGCGTGCTTCAGGGGGTATAGGTACGGTATTGTTCTCGTCGTCCGAGGGGACCCTGCTCATCCTTTCCCTTCCTCGTTGTCTCTCTCGGATGGTACCCCCCTTCGTCCGTTCCCGAGCCCGTTTGAAAATTGGACTACTAAACAGCTCATCCTCCTCCCCATCGCTCTCCTGTCCAAACGTCAACGACGCAAGCGGGGGCTGCCCACGAACGGTCCTCTCCTTCTCCCTCTCCCTCTCCCTCCCATTCTCACCCCGACTCAAGGAGAACAACGACCCAGAAGACGATTTAAGAGTTCCCATCGCCAATCCCAACCTCGACTTGGCAGGCCTCAGAGGCTGGAAAACAGGCGCGGGCTCCGGCTCGGGACATGGCGTCATCGTGCGCTTATGCGTTGGGCGGATAGTCTGCATAGGCGTCATATCATCCTCCCGTGCTCCCGCCAAAGACCTCACAGGCAAAGGCGAATCCTTAGCAGGCGAAAGACTCTGCAAAAGCGTGTGCCACGGCGTGATCTGCATCCCTATCATCGGTGCAGAACCAGAACTTGCGCTCGCACTAGGAATAGGAACAGCCCCGTTCGCACCACCACCAGGATAATTCCTCCTTGACTGCGCATAAGGCCGAAGGGAGCTGACAGACGGGACATCATGCAATGCCGCCTTGCTCTTCTTGGCATTCAGGTTCATATTTTGATCTGCGTTCGGCTTCTGCCCCAGTCCGCGCGGAGAGGGCTTAGTTGGGCTCTCCTGCCCGTCTGCTTCACTGCACACACGGTTCCGCGCAAAAGGATTCAAAGGCGTGATATCAGGTGTGCCAGGCGTAGCCTCCAAATCGAGGTTATTAATGAGTTGTGCTAGGTCGTTCGTAGCTGCGTCTAGGATGGACATCACGCCTGCGAAAAAATGAAAAAAAATGAGCTGGATTCGAACACCCAACAACGAAGAATAAATGAGAGAGAACACCCACCATCTTCATTCTCATAAATCCCTCTAGGCCTCTCCCTCAGCTGCCCACTCCCCAACAACTGTTCCGAAACAGGCCTCTCCCTAGCCCTAGCCTTCTTCAGTGGGGTCTCCGTCCCCAACGTGAACGACTCATCGCAATCGCAAGCGGAATGTCCATCAGCAGTAGCAGCTTCAACCCTCACGAGCGGCGGCGAACTCTCCCGTATATCCGTCTCTTCGTCGATACTGCGATCGGGATCGAGGGGGAACACCTCGGATAGAGGAGTCCTTCTCCTCGCTTCAGCCAACCGCCTGCTCTCCCTCTCCCTCTCCTTCTCCCTCACCCGTCCCTTCTCCTTTTCGTTCGTCTTCTCACGCTCCCTCGCCCTATTCCTCTCCCTCTCCTCCCTCTCCCTCCTCCTAGCCCTAACAACACTCTCCAACCTCTCCTCGTCCCACCTAACACTCCCACTGCCACCGCTCCCCGTACTCAACCTCGATCCAACACCACTAACACTAGACGTCACAGACATAGGCCTCAAACTCGACGTGGTGCTGTCCGAAGCCGCTCTGTCTCTTCCACCCCCAGTAGCAGAACTAAACATCAAAACGGCCGACTCGACGGACAGTCTTTCCCTTCCTGCCCTGCCCCGCCCTTGGTGGTCAGGAGCATGGACGGGCAGGTCAAATACAGGAACAGGAGGAACAGCACCCCCACTCTCGCTCTCACTCGCATTTCTACTCCTACTCCCATGCCCATGAGAAAGAACGGAAGAAGCGCTCGTGCTCGTACTAGAGCCACTCCTCGCTCTCGGGAGACGCATCGACATGCTCATGGGCAGTCCAAGGCCGATCCCGATCCCCAGTATCGATCGCTTTTTCTTGCCTAGAGTCTGGGTTTCTTCCTTTGAGAGTTGGGAAGGGTTGTGGTTGTGGGGAATGGAGATGGGAGATTGTGTGCGGGGAGGCATGGGGCTTGCGGTCCCTACTTCGAAGCTGCTCGAGGAGAGACGAAGGCGGAGGGTGCTTGATTGGAGCTTGGGCTTGGGTTTGGGTTTAGATTTGGATTTTGATTCCTTGTCGTTGTCCGCGTCGTTGTCGTTATCGTCGTCGTCGTTGTCCTTTTCCTTGTCGTTATCCTTTGATGTCGATTTGGACCTGGACTTGGACTTGGACTTGTCCTTCGATTTGGACTTGGATTTAGACTTGGACTTGGGCTTTTTCACCGTGCCTCGATCCGCTTCGCCTTCTTCCTCATTTTCATCCTCATTCTCGTTCACGTCCACATCCACGTCCAAATTCTCTTTCTCCTCCTCCTCCTCCTTCTTCGCTTTAACTTTCTTCTTCTTCTTCACCCTCACAGATCCATCTTTCCCCTTGTCCTTGTCCTTGTCCTTGTCCTTGTCCTTGTCCTTGTCCTTGCCCCCCTTGCCCTTACCACCACCAGCACCCGCGCCCGCACCCCCATTCACACCAGCGCCCCCATCCTCCCCTCCCAAATGGGCCCAACTCCCAATCCTCGCAAGCGAGCGCACACTCCTCATCGCGCGCACCGCAATCGAGTTGCAATGCCCATTATTACCGTTACCGTTACCGCTGCTGCCACCGTTATTCTCAACAGCGCTAGGGGGAGCGAGCCGCCCGCCAGTGGTGGGTGTGCCTGCTCGTGATCGTGAGTTGACTAGAGCCGGATCGTGTTCAAATGCAGGGGCGGAGGCAGGGGGTTGTGTAGCCGTGGTCATGGTAGGGAAGGATGGGCTCATAGTGATAGGCGTGTTGAGGAGGATCCCTGAGTCAAGGGAGTTGGACCGCGAGCGCTGGGGCTCCGTTTGCTTTGATAGGTTAAGAGGATCGGGAGCTGGATTTAGTGGCGTAAATTTGGGTGTTTCTTGGAGGAGGAAGTAATACGTACTTTTAGAGCGGGGGTAGGGATCCCGATATTGAGGGGTTATTATGGTTTGAGGTTCTGGAGCTAGGGCAAGGAAGGATGTTTAGATAGAACGGGAAGAGAGCCATACTCGAAACCTACACATTGCACGGACAGTAGCAGCCAACATCGACTTGGCCTTCTCCTTCTCCTTCGAGTCCTTCCGTCCTCTGCCAATACTCCACCACTTGCCCTCCTTCTCCTCTCCCTTGAGTTTCCCCACTTCCTTCGGCAGAGCTACATTTGTATTCATACTGACATTCGTCACCTCGCCGAGGGCCCCGGGCCCCCAACTCAAGGAATCCAATCCTACCCGCGATTTCTTCTTCTTCACCATGATGATCTCTCCGATCTCCGGATCGTCCGTCGGATCGACGTATATCTCGAAACTCCTTGCCGAAGCAGGGTCAATTTCCCTTTGGTTGTCATTTTCATTGCCTTTATCCTTGTCCTTAACTCTATCGCGCCCAGCAACAGCGCCCAAGAGCCCAAGTTTTGATTTTTTCTTGGGGACTAGCCTAGCCTTCGGAGAGGAAGTCTTCGGGAGGAGAGGGGAAGGAGTGGTGGACCATGGAGTGTGAGATGGGGAGTTGCCTGAAGCGGAGGGAGTTGCTGTGATGAGACGGATGGTTGGGATGTTAGTTGATGCTGATGTCGATGGTGGGGTGGAGGTCATCGTTGGGTTTGCAATGGCGGACGTTCGAGTAGATGTTGAGACTCCTGCCCGCATTTTCATATGATAATAGTCGTCAATAATGGTTGAAATATCCGTCGTCGTTGTCGTTGTCGTTGTCGTTGTCGTTGTCGTTGTTGTCGTTATCGTGGTAGTCGATATAAAATTCGTTGAGAACAAGCTCGCAAGTCTTGTTGCTTTCGTTAGTATGTACTTATATATAAAACCTACCAAGTGTCAGCATCAGCTTGAGCTTTATGTTTTTGTATGAACCGACCTTGACCACTGCCAGCCCGGACTCACGAAGGGCTGTGTTTGGCCTGAAATGAGAGTCGACAACGGGAACAACGAATGTTGGTCAAAAGCTCGAACCACAAGTCACGGGATCGCGTAACTTCACCGCTTGCCACGCCCTCCGCACTCAGGCTACTGCCATTCTAAGCTCTGCATTTTTCTGCTGCTCTCAACGAGAACCTTTCTGTTTGTCTTATTTCTGAATCGACGTATATTCCAACAAGGGGAGGCATTGGGACTCTAACAATGTTACAATCCCGTTGCGCACTAGGGGTTCCGATAAAAATATACACCCAAATCACCACGAGGAAATGCATCAAGTACCCTTAATGACATCCAAAAAAGGAAGGTTGTTCACACAGTCAAATGAATAAGTTTTTGAGGTGAAGCTGGACATAATCTGGTCAAAGAAATTCATTAATTAAACTACACAATTATATACATAAAAAACTAACCCCTGCCTCACGCTGCGTCATGCAAATGTGGGTGGGGGCAGGACAGCAATATTAACTAAAACCAAAAGAAAAAAATACCTCCCCTATGCAAAACATGGGGGTGGGGTGCTGTTCGTGCCCATCGTGTTGTCCCTGTCCTCATTGCTCCCTGTTTCCACCATATGAGCAGTTTCTTGTGGTGGTGGTTGGGGGTGCTGTGGTGGTGGTTGTCCTCATTGTTGCTGTCATCCCTGTCTGCATTGTTGGGTCTCGTGGGTTTCTGTCTTTGACCTGCTGCATCGGTGTCCTTCATCCTTGTCATCCCTTCCCCTGGTGCCATTGCATGTGCCCCTCCTTGCTGATGGGCTTCTCATCAGTGTCCCTGTATGTGCTGCCCCTTGTTTGTGCCCCATTTGTGGTTGTTGTCATCCCTCGTGGTGGTCCCTCCTTGTTGTTGTCATCCCCACTCACTGTTGTTGTCCCTCCTCACCATTGTTGTTGTTTCTCATCCTTGTCATTGTCCTGGTTGTCCCTGGTTTGTGCCTGCCCACTGGTCATTGGTCATCGCAGTGGCTTCTGTTGTCTGCATCATGCCTCATTGGGGTCATCAGGGTCATCATCACCCCTCCCCCCTCATTTTCTGGCCCTGTTCCTGGTCTTCCTGGTTGTGGCTGGCACTCCCCTTGTCACATTTGCCCCTGGCCATTGCCACTGCTGCTCCCATCGTTGTTGGTGTTGCTGATGTTGTTCCTGTTGGCTCTGGTGTCATTCTTGTTCTTGTCCTTCCTGGCATCATCTGGAGCTGGCTCAGGGCTTTGGGGTTGCTGTGTTGGTGGTGGAGGTGGTCTTGTCATTGTCGTCATCTTCGTCATTGTAGCAGCAGCTGTGGTGGTGGTGGTGGGTCTTTGGCATTGGGGTTGCCCTTGCCTGGATGTTCCCTGATGCTGCTGCTGCTTCCCCCATTGTTGGTACTCCTCCCATTGTGGCATTGTCCCTTGCCATCATTTTTGTTGTACTTATTAGCAGCACATCTCTGTGCAAGTGAAAGAGATAATTATTAGTGAGATATTCTACTCAACTTATATACTACTGTACTATACTACTAGTATGTTCTACTGTATTCTGGTTATCTTTGAGGCAATGCTAAATATAGAAATGATGAGTAATACAACATAATTGTCCGACCAATTCCAACACTCCCCCTTGGTTGGACAATCCAAAATTAATATGATAAAGTTTCTCCAAAATATTTTCACCTCCCAAAGTCAGCAGGGTGCACCCAGCAACAACCTCCAACAGAGCACCTAGCTCACAGGATAAAGTGATTCCAAATATTGATGATGATGATGATGATGATAATGAGTCACCCAAATGCTGTAGGTGCACCTAGCATCAACTACCAGCAGAGCACCAAGCTGCTTACATGGGGTATTCTCCAATTCCTCCATAGCCATACTCACAATATGCCAGTGAACGTGTCCCATACCATGCCCATCATTGCATTGATGCGATCAATTTCCAAAAATAGATCCTTTCTAGTAATCGATCATGTCGTTCAATGAATTGTTGACTTTGAATGCGATGCATGAAATTTCTTGTCCATTTATATCCTTTTGTGTGTGACAATTATCTTGTAAATGGCCAGGATGTTGGCAACAGAAACATATGTGCTGCCGTCTTCGTGGTACATGTGACTTGCTGAACATGGCAAATGCCGGACTATCCGAGTCCGAAATTGGTCTGCCCCTCCTTCCTTCTTCATCCATTAAGGCACCAGATATAATTTCCCAACTACCTGCCCTCCATAGTACCATCTGGATGGTGAACTTCCAATCATGGTAATTTAACCCATTGAGCTTTGGTACTGAATGCAGTAGTGTATTGATGTTGGACATGATGCAAATAAGATGAGATATAGATCAGATAATGAGGGCGAATAAGATGAAGCAGATGTGATTCAAATCTCTAGGCCGCAGGGCCCATAACCTATGTATTAGCAGCACATCTCTGCACAAGTGAAAGAGATAATTATTAGTGAGA
>QLOK01002565.1:0-12606 GCA_003313805.1 Tricholoma flavovirens
GACCTATACACCAATATGGCAAATAGAGAGATCAAGATTAGAGTGCCATCAGACTTCACCAGAGATTGAACTAAAACAACGAAGTTTCTCCAAGAAGTTTCCCTCTTTCTCCGAGTAAATGAGGCAATCTATGATACTGACAAAAAACGGATCATTTTCACTCTCTCATTTATGAATGGGGGAACAGCATTGGCATGGGCATTGGAGCGAGGGAACAGAACCAATTTGGGAACTTGGGAAGGATTTGCAACGGAGGTAAAGGAGGCTTTTTCTCCTATAGATGATGCAGGATCAGCCCGAACAGAGATGAAGACCCTGAAGCAGGGTGACGACCTAGAAGACTACATCAGCCAATTCCTTATCCTGAAAGGAAGATCGGGACTCACCGAAGACACCATGCTCATTGAATACTTCATGGATGGCTTGAAACCGGCTCTACTCCCCTCCCAAGACTATGAAACCGACGCTGGAGATAAACCGACTATCCCAGCAAGAACGAACTGAACACATGCAGAAGGGGCTCTGCTTTGTATGCCACAGCCCGGGGCATAGAGCCGCCAATCATAAGCGTGGGAACTACCCGCTAACAAATCAGCTGATGAACAACCACAAATATCAACGACCTGAACAGACAAACCACTTCTTCCAAAAAAGGAAAGGAGCCGAGGCATATGTGAACATCAAAGCCATTTTAGGAGAATTAGACGAAGAAGAAAGAGGAAAGACCCTTGTGCTCATGGAAGAAATGGGTTTTTAAAGAAGCAGCCTGAACCAATGCCAGGTACCGCTGAACTTTCAGTTTGCTCTGTATTGTTAGCTACTCTAGACAGCCAATCTATGCATTTGCCTATCAGAGTAGGAGCAGATGAAGGAAAAGATGTTGACACGAAAGCCCTCCTCGACTGTGGGGCAGGAGGGGTATTCATGGATCATAGATTCGCCGAATGACACAAGATAAAGCTACACGAGCTAGCCAAACCAGTCTCGGTACAGAATGTAGATGGACTCCAAACAAAAAGGGAACCATTACTCGGTGCGCCAAAGAAGAAATGATGATCCATGGGAGAAAAGAGAAACTAACATTTCTAGTCACTGGATTAGGGAACGAATCAATAATTCTGGGACTACCATGGCTACAAAAGGTAAACCTGATGATTGACTGGAAGAGAGGCACCTTCGAATTTAAGGAAGACCACCGCCTTGCCCAAATACGAAGGATTGTCGAAAAGACTAGGAAAAACTACGGCATACTTGGAAAGAAAAGGACACTGAAGATGACCATCGAAGAAACCCCGGATGAAGACAGACCCACTAACATCTTCTACATGGCCAAAGAATCACGGAAATATGACCTGGGGGACCCAATGACTGGAGAATTTACTGAAGAAGGACAACCCACAACCATAGAAAGGAACGATCTATGGATCAAAGCAAAAACATCGGTATCTCAGCAACTGGCACACGGTGCAGAACAGGAGAAAAGCAAACCTATGGAACAACTTCTACCCCCCAAATTCCTGCACTGGAAAAAGGTATTCGAACAAACAGCATCAGAAAGGCTCCTGGACCCAAGGCCCTGGGATCATGTGATCGATCTTAAAACAGACTTCATCTCGAAAGATTGTAAGGTTTATCCTCTTTCACTCGCTGAACAACAGAAACTGGACAAATTCATTGACGACAACCTACAGAAAGGGTACATTCGACCTTCCAAATCCCCAATGGCATCCCCCTTCTTCTTCGTAGCAAAGAAAGACTCCGAAATGCTCCGACCCTGCCAAGATTATCAGTACCTAAATGAAGGGACCGTTAAGAACGCCTACCCACTTCCTCTAGTAAGCGACTTAATGGATAAACTACAAGGCGCAGAATGGTTCATGAAAATGGACATCCGCTGGGGATACCATAATGTCCAGATAAAAGATGGAGATCAATGGAAAGCCGCGTTTAAAACCAATAGAGGACTATTTGAACCAACGGTAATGTTCTTCGGACTGTGCAACTCACCCCCCACCTTCCAGGCAATGATGAACGACATCTTCAAGGACATGTTACACGAAGGTTGGGTGATAATCTATATGGATGATATCCTCATCTTCTCCAAGGGAAAACAAGAACACCAGATCAGGATGGAACAGGTCTTACAACGACTTCAAGAACATGACCTTTACCTCAAAGCGGAAAAGTGCAAATTTGGGGTACAAAAGGTAGAATTTTTAGGAATGATCATTGAACCTAACAAAGTCTCCATGGACCCGACAAAACTAGCCGGAATAGAAGAATGGCCCGAACCAACCAATGTCAAAGCAGTAAGGTCCTTCCTCGGCTTCAGAAACTTTTACAGGAAATTCATCGGACACTTCGCCGATCTGGCGAAGCCGCTCAATGAACTAACAAAGAAAACCAAAAAATTTGAATGGACCATGGAATGCCAGCTAGCGTTCAACGCCCTCAAAAAGAAATTCGCCAAAACCCCTGTATTATTGATGCCAGACCCCACCAGACCCTTCGCGATAGAATCAGATGCATCGAAGTGGGCCACAGGGGCAGTCCTCCGACAAAGAGACATCAACGGAGACTGGCACCCCTGCGGCTATATCTCTCACTCATTTACCCCCACAGAAAGGAATTATGAGATTTATGACAGAGAATTACTGGCAATTATATGATCGCTAGAAACGTGGAGACACTACCTCCTTGGCTCAGAACACCCGACGACCATCCTGTCCGACCACAAAAACCTCACCTACTTCAGAACAGCACAGAAACTCAACAGAAGACAGGCACGATGGAGCCTATTCCTCTCAGAGTTCAACCTGCAGTTGGTCCATGTTCCTGGATCACAAATGGTACAAAGTGATGCATTATCATGAAGACAGGACCATGTTCCTGAAAACAACACTGACAATGAAGATACCATGCTCCTACCAGATAACCTATTCGTCAATTTCATTGACGCGACAATACACAACCTCTTTGCTGAACGAATCATGAAGGAAGATCTAGTACAAGACATGATCAAGGCCCTCAACCCCACCAATCAAATTGTCCCTACAAGACTGGAAGGTAGAGAACGGCTTACTTTTCTTTAATGACAGGTGCTATGTACCAAGCGACGACAATCTTCGCAGACAACTAGTAGAGAAGTATCACGATTCCCTACCTGGAGGACACCCTGGACAATGGCAAACAACCAAACTACTGCGACGAGACTACTGGTGGCCCGGGATGGTCACTTTCATCAAGAACTACGTGAAAGGATGCACGACCTGCCAACAAATGAAAGTCAATACCCACCCAATGACACCACCTTTATCTCCCATCAAATCTGATGCGACACGCCCATTCACCCTCGTGGCCACTGACTTCATCACTGATCTACCCGAAGCTGACGGTTCTGATGCATTAATGGTCGTGGTAGACCATGGGCTTACTAAGGGGGTAATTCTAATCCCTTGCAATAAAACCATTGACGCTATAGGAGCCACCACCTTATATTTGGATTATGTATACAAAAGATTTGGCCTCCCCGATAAACTAATCTCCGACAGGGACCCAAGATTCGCCTCCCAACTATTCCAAGAACTTGGACAAATTCTCGGGATTAAACTAGCCATGAGCACCGCCTACCATCTGCAAACTGATGGAGAAACCGAACAGGTAAACCAAGAAATCGAAGTCTATCTAGGGATGTTTTGCTCTAATAATCCTGAAGATTGGAAGCGCCTCCTACCTACAGCAGAATTCGCGCACAACCAATGGACGCACTTGGTACAGAAAAACTCCCCATTCTACCTCATGATGGGATATGAACCAAAAGCGATCCCTCTTCCCTATATGAAAACTAATGTACCTGAATTAGAGAAAAGGATTGTTCTTCTCTAGAGAGCATGAGACGAAGCACTAGCGACCCACGAACTCGCTAGACAAATGGTTTCGGAACAAGTTCATCGGAACTTCTCCCCATTCAGACTGGGACAAAAGGTATGGCTTGAGGCAAAAAATCTAAAAACCCCTTATCCATCCAGGAAACTGGCCCTGAAACATCAAGGGCCGTTTATGATAAAAGAAGTCCTCAACCTGCTAAACTACCAACTAGACCTCCTGAAACAATGGAGAATACACCCGGTCTTCCACGCCACCCTCCTCACCCCTTTCCATGAAACCGACATTCACGGACCAAGCTTCTCAGAACCCCCGCTGGACCTAATCGAAGGAGAAAAGGAATACAAAGTGGAAGCAATAGTCGCGCACAGAAAGAAGGCACGAGGATATCATTACCTGATAAAGTGGAAAGGTTACCCGACCTCGGAAAATTCTTGGGAACCAGAACACAATCTGACTTGCACAAAAGAACTATTAACAGACTATAAAAAGAAGAAAAGACTCTAACAGAAAGACCAACAAAAAACTACTAGTTACAGAAAACCATCATCCCAGCATGCCTCTCCCCATCGCCTTACACATCCTCCCCAGTTACCTATTCCTCTCAAACCATGACAATCAACCAGCCATCCGACGAGCCCTCCTCCAACATACTAACCTCGTCCCCCTTTACAACGCCTGGTCCTTGAACCAACACATCCTCGCCAACGCACAAGCGCAAGAGCGCGCCCTACTCTCCTCCCTCATCAACACAGGAATCCTCCCTGTTCTGTCACCTCTCCTCCCTCCTCCCAACAATCAACCCTCGCCGACCCCCTCCTCAGATAAAGTTATTCACAAGAAAGATAAGGGGAAGAAAGGACCCTACTGCTATATATGCAAATGAAAGGGACACTTCCCATCCTACTGCACCCATACTGTCTGCATCCATTGCAAGAAGATTGCCCCTGGACATCCCTCCATCCACTGCCCTACCCTCGAATGAGAACCACCTGACGATAATTATTCCGATACCTTCGACAATGCCACCTGGGCTAATATCACGGGAGAACCGATCGGGGATTATTGACCCAAAACAAAACCAAATTTGATAGACTTTCTTTTCTATATATACGCTTACCTATTTTCCTCTTTCTTTCATCAGTTCGTTTTACCCCTACTTTCTAGAACATCCTCCCTCCTTTCCTCTTCCTGATAAAATGTCCACCACTACAATCTGCAAAACGACTACCATCTGTACCCTCTCTCCGCCATTCGAAAACCCCTGGCCTTTGAAACCTATCTTAATCACCTTCGCAATCACATTGGCCTTGGTCACCACCTTTTTCACCCTCCTGCAGGTTTCGCGCTGGCAAGAACGTCGGTTCTCAAGGACGTCCCCTCATACCTATCCAAACACAAACAGTACCATCCACTTCAATCATGACACCAGTGATGAAGGATTGGAACTAGACGACCTCCAACCGCCTCCACCCATTACTATGCCAACTAACCTCGCCATCCCATCTCAAGCTCGAACCAGACAAGTGATGTTTGAACGATGAAGCATGCCGTTGAGAGTCAAGATACCCTCCTCTCTGCCCACTCCCAAAGGTGTCCTTCCTTTCAGTGAATCTTCGCCGACATTGCCGGTCTCCACACCCACTTCGTCACAAGCACATCAAGCCATGTTCCCATCGCTGGCCACGGATCAAGTCAATCCCTTGCTGCACCCATCATGGGGATCAGGGAAATCCAGGTTTTAATAAAGGAAAATCGGTGATTTTCGATATAAAAACGGGGTAATGTTACAGTTTTGCTCGCGACAGGCAGACCGGCTATTATTATTTTTCTGTATTCATTTCTGCTTACTACTTCAATGGACGACTTCCCTATTACCTCCTTCCCTCCTATCTTTCCCTTTCCGACCATTCTCCCATTTTCCTCCTTAACTTCGCTTTCTATTGTTCTCCCTTATTGATCCCGTCCATTGCACCTATTGGTAGATAAGGATCATACCTTTTGTATATAAACTGTAGTACTGATAGGTCTGGCTCTTCAGCTTGACCTGAGCAATCTACGTCCTTAACTCGACGAGTTCGACCGCCCTCAACCACTCAGAAAGCCTCTGAGCTGGTAAGACAGAACGTGCTACTGAGAAAGCCTCCAGTAAGCAGAACGAACCCTTGAACTGCTGATTGATTATATCAGCAGAAGCGCTTGGACTAGAGTTGGGACTATTGTCTTAACAAGTTTCAAGTAATCACGAACTGACAGGAACCTCGTCGCCGGATGGGATCTGGTTATTAGCTGGCCGCTTCACTGAGGAGACAGTTGAAGCATCCAGCATCAAAACATCGGAGTCCTGCTGATGGTGGAGTGTGGCAGCAGCAGCTTCTTCTGCATGTTTCGCGCAAATTGCTTCTTGATGCACAGCAAGCTCGGGTGTTGAGTCATTGTCTTTATCCAGCAATTTTCTAGAAGCTACATGTTTCCGCTTATGTGCTCTCAACATGATTGTCTGTGAAAACAGCAAGGGATATGGAGGGTTGGGTGAAAGAGCTCGAGGTTGGACTGAAAAAAGACTGTGGTATAAGAAGATATATCATAGAGATGGTAACGAGGCTGAAATTTTCATCCAGTGGTTCATCATGAAGTAAATTGAGGAACAAGCTGGAACAAGATCTAGGGATAAACAAATAGGCTTGCCTTTGGATGTCTGGTTCTGATTTTTTCACTCAACAATCATAGGTTGATCAGGAATGAAGTATCATGACTAAATTGGTCAGGGTTTTGTTGGACATTTTCCGTTACAGGTAGGCCAGGGTTTCAAGGCCTGGCTCGGGCTTTACAAAACTCAAGCTGGGCCCAAGCCTACCTCAAGCCCAGTGATTGGCCTGGCTTTGAGGGCCTCATGGCTTCAGGCTGGGCCCACACATCACTAGGGACTGGTTCAGGACAATTGCAACACCACCTCTTGATCTGGGCCTCATCGGATCCATTGAAATATGTATCTTCAATCTATTGGTGAAAAGGGTTTCGATGGTGATCTTTCTCTCCTCTGTAAGATGTGTTTCCTGGACCAGGAGAATACCAATCCATTTCTGACATACTAATTGATTCACATGGAGCCACTTTGAGCCAGATTCATTTGCAGCATGGTACCCTTTGATATTAAGGGTTGCTACCTGGATGGCAGCTTTAGTGTTCTTTTGACACCCCTGATGGCGGGCACGATGCCTCGCTCATCGGTTTGGAATAGCTTGCTGGCTACTTTCCAAGTTTGATTCTGCATTCTGGCGAGAACTAGGATCTGCTGACTGTGTCCCTCCCACTGGTTGTGGGCCTTGAGCAGGCTGCTCTGGGGAGTGTGAGCCCTCACCATTTTGATTTTCCCTAGGGGTAGATGCTGACTGCACCATTCCAGAATCATCTCTGGGTGCACGATTGGTGTCTCCAACTGGTGTGGCAGACCTTCTTTCATTGTCCAGGAGGCTGGTAGATGTCCAGGGGTTCCCAAACTCAGGTTGGCCTCGCACTGCTAGTCCGCTTCCTAAACTTGAACCTCTGTCAGGGAAGTTGCCAATGGATGAGCTGCCTTCCCCTTGAGAGGTGCCAAGCCCAATGCCATTTACCCTGTCTCCATTAGTTAAGTGTGATTGAATATCTGATTGAATGTTAGAAGCATTGTAGTTTGCCCTGAGGCAGGCTTGCGAGGCCACACCCTGGGGCTGGTGGATCCCTCCCAAGCCCACTGTCCAATAAGGGGGAGCAGTAGAGTCAGAAGGGTAGCCGAAGACTCAGCGCAATCCCACCAGTGACCATTAGTATATGTTTAGATGCCTTGTAACTTACCTGTCTGACTTACCTTGCAAACCATCAGTAAATTCAGCCTCCAGCGCTATGAGATGTATGGCCTTTGCCACCGACTCCCCTCAGCTTCTTCTAGCCCCATAGCTAGGCCCAGACCAGGGAAGATGGTTCATTTGAACCTGAATGTAGTAGAACACATAATAAGTGAATTGATCAAAATACATGAGGTAAAGTGCATGGCGTACTAGGTTTATCACCAAGATTGGGTGGACACAGTATAGACAATGTAGATGTATGCATACAGTGGTAAACATAAGGGCTCATGGAAAGAGATGAGCAGAACCTTCTACTTGTGGCGCGTGACATACTGCCATCCCCCACATCCCCGGGTTGTATCTCCACAGCCTCCTCTTCCTCATCCACTCCCGTGGCCACAGCCATGGCCCTGACCTCAGTTAGTGGGGCTCTCAGCCTGGGCTAGAGCGCTGCTTGCAGCAGTGGGGACCAGGCCCAACCAGTCAGGGATCTTCAGGAAGGGGCATGCATGGGCAGGGTGTGTGTTGGATTTACACCACACACAGTCGACAATGCGCTTGTCGATGGTGAGCATGTGCAAGCCAACCCAGTAGTGTTGCTGACAGACAGAGGCAAGGAACTCCTCATGGAGGAGAGGAGTGGAGGAGAGGGGTCGACCAGTGAGTTGCCAGATGGGCGCATGGATGCCTTGAGCATTGTTCGATTCGATATAGGTGATCTCAAACAAGGTCATTGCCTTGTAGACATGCTCAGAGCAGGATCCAGCGACACCCAGAGCGGCTAGACACTTATCCGTGATGGCTCGGAAGCATGGGTAATGCCAGAGGAGTGCTTTGATTTTCCCTAACATGTCACACTTTGCCGCATCCCCCTCCTGGACTGCATCTCCGGAAATATTCATGATAACACATGATTGGAGGCCAGAGTTGAACGGAAGCATACTGAATGTGAGTTCAGGGTGAACAGCAGATGTCTGGTGCCAGACAAGGTATTCCTTGAGTTCCTGGGGAGCTCCTCCCAGAACCATCGTCCAGGGGC
This sequence comes from Tricholoma flavovirens, assembly GCA_003313805.1. Taxonomy (NCBI): domain Eukaryota; kingdom Fungi; phylum Basidiomycota; class Agaricomycetes; order Agaricales; family Tricholomataceae; genus Tricholoma; species Tricholoma flavovirens. Next base: position 8,752 of record QLOK01002565.1, read on the forward strand.
GCTCGAAATCGTGCTTCTGGTTTGGATTATTGCATGGAACAGCTCTAGCAATGGAAAGGTTGGAGAGGTCATCTCCAACACCTAGCATCTTGATGAAGGAGGAGATATCGGAGTTGCAGGTGGGGTGTTCTCAGAAGTACTTGTTGCCAGCACCAAAGACTACGACTGCAATGTAGGTGTTGGGGGCTGCCTGCTGGATCTGCTCCACAATGACAGCATCGAGGTTTGCAACAAGCAGCTTGTACAGGATTACGATACAGGGAAAAACCGCACGAGTGAAAGGGGTGGCCTTGTCAGCTGGAACATGACGCTCAGGGCCTTGTTGAGATTGTTGGATGGAGGGGTTAGATTCCTATCAGAGGGGAGGTCCATCATGTCATAAGGATCGGGGAAGACAAAGGGCGGCAGCATCGAGTGGCAGTTGTTGGGGAGGGGTCTCAGTCTCAGCAGAGAGTTGAAACTGTTGTTCATTGTTCTCTTGATCTCGCTGCTAGGACTTCTCATGAGATGGGCAATTACTTTGTGAGGGAGACTGTACACACTGCATTCTCCAATTCAAGGGTAACTTCCTCTCCAATATCAGTGCAACGCCTCTTCAGGTGGGTGGCTTCTTCTGTAGAGGCGGAGGTAGAAGGCTCAGAGGGAGTTGATGAAGGCAGCTTGGCTCAAGGTGGTTTGGGAAGAGGGGGTTGAGGTGGAAAGGAAGAGAGAACAAATTGATAAAGTCCTGTTTCTTTGTCCTTTCATCTTCATCTGATAAGGACCATGTGCAGACACAAAGGATGGTGGCATGAGGTGGGTGTGGTCTGTGAGGATTCGTAGACTGCACATCTTGAGCTCTGTGCAGGCTTGCGTCGACAGCATATACAACTTGCATACAATGACGGTTGGCAGAATCTGCTGAGATATGAGAGTGACTGGTAGCTTTTGAACATGGGAAACAGTGGCCCAGTTTTGAGCTTTCTCAGACATTGGATCGCCTCAAGTACTTCTGAGGCAGGTATACTCTCCAGGAGGCACCAGAACTCCTTGTTTAGGAGGAAAAGTGTAGTTTGTGCAATTTTAATGTGTTATGCCCAGGCGTAAAGCTCGCAGGCATTGCTGACTGCAATGAGGGTGCCACTTGAGCAGTCCCTTCTGAGCTCGATGACTACTAGCTGGTTTAACCCCACCCAATGACAGGTAGGGGCATCTGTTAGCTTCCCCGACTAATGGGTACTAGTCCCTTGAGCCACAGAGAGGCCAGATGTTGGATCCCATCTGACGTGATGGTGGTCCTTGGTCAAGGGGAGAAATGGATGTTTAATATATGGTCACAATGGAAACATTAGCCACATTCAAAGTTGAGCTGCGACTTTTGCGGTTGCGGTCATGGGTCATCACATAAGTGAAATTTAAGACTCCGATAGTCACGTCAGATTGCGCGTTACAATCGATAACAATCAGATTGTAACCACAGCCATGGAAACTCCAGAAACTCGACAAGAGATTATTCATACCTGCCTCCTTCTAATGCTTTCACAGAACATATTTACACATATAAAACCCTGGAGGAAGCCTGTCAACAATTTAATGTTGATATGAATGTTATTCTTGCTCTTCATGAAACTCGCTATCTAAATGGCCGAGAACATCATGTTCCAAAGTCTGGACAGTTGCACCTTGCATGGGAATATGCTGAGGACCCTGCTGACCATGCTTGCTTTGCTCAAATGCTCTGTGTCTCTCCACATGTGTTCCAGACAATCCTTTCACTTATTCAGTACCATCCTGTCTTCACAAACCACTCAAATGTTGCTCAGGCTCCTGTTGAAGTGCAGCTGGCTGTTACACTCTATCGCATGGGGCAGTATGGAAATGGTGCATCCATTCAAGATATTGCAAGGGTATCTGGGTGCTCAGAAGGGTCTGTGGAGAACTACACAGCTCATTGCTTTGATGCAATTGAGTCATTGAGTTTGAGGGCCAGTAGGACTAATTCCAGTAGTCACCGCAATGGGGTTAACATTTGGACGGCCTGCATAAAGTGCATGGAATCATGGAAAGTATGGCCATGCATGGATAATCTCCTCTAGATATATATTGAGTAGGAATTAGATGTGAGGCAGAATCAAAATGATTTGAAGTGCATACCCCAGATATTGACAGCATGAGGTGGAGTTGAATCATCAGGACCTTCACCTTCAATATAAAATGCAGGTCCTGTATCACTATTCGGATCATCAATACCATCACCTGTTTTTTTAAGGCACTTGGCATGTTTCTGATACTTGGTAACAAGACTTCCCAAAATTACATCAATAATCCTGAAATGAACATCAGAATGGCAAACTCACGCATCAATCTTTCCCTTAACATGATCTCCAACCACTCTTGCATCAATCTTAAACAGCTCTGGAAGAATTTCCTCTCCCATGTGCTTTGCCACCTTGGCTTTTGAATCCCTGGTTGTATTCTATAGAATATAGATAGTACAAGCATTTTATGTAGAGAATATGATGTAAAAGAATACTTACCTCATGTTTATCCTTCTTCCCAAGAAAAACTTTAAAGTTTTCAGGCTTCTCGAGCTCCGTGATGAGCTTCCAGATAAGTTCACCATCGTTGCCACTCCAGTTGATTGGAGGGACATGTGATTTAGATTTAGCCATTATAATGAATAGATGAAGATAATAAACGAGCGGTGATAGTTTGTAGAGAGTTAATTAATTGTAAACGATTGTTGTGCTGTAATTAAGAAGACGCATCGACAACGTGGTTGCATGTCACAAATGGTCACAGAGCGGACTATCAAAATGTGGCTTATGTGATGACCCACAACCGCGACTTTCGTGGTTGCAGTTGTGGCTCATCACGTGCAATAAAATTTAGACTCTGCCTCAACACAAATCCTCGTCAGTCTCAAGGAGGGAAATAAGGTCTATTTAACTATTTGAAAAATTAAATGCAGAAAATTCTGATATTCATAAAATACCATGCTGGAGGCTAGAAATAAATTCTTGGCTTACTAATCACCAAATACACCAAGCAATCACTGTTAATAAATAATATAAGACTCAGATTTAGAGTGGAATATGTTATTAAAAGAGAATCAAGGAAGACCCACTGGCATACAACATTAACAGCAAAATATTCTGGTATCAGCCATGCAGTGGACACATTGAAAGCAGCAAAATTGAGACTCCACCAGGTCCACCCAAAGACACAAAGACACATCCTCACATGCACCCAGATTTGTCCAATGAATGGCCAATGGCCACTGACAGTTATTTTATGCCTGTTGATAGTATGGGTATATAATATTCCTTGATTTTCTTCAATAACACATTTCCACTCTGAGTCTGAAAGCCTTAAATTATTTATTAACAGTGATTTCTTGGTGTGCTTGGTGTTTAGTAAGCTGAGAATGTGTTTCTAGTTTCCAGCATGGTATTTTACATGAATATCAGAATTTTCTGTATTAAATAGACCACATCTCCCTCCTTGATAGCTGCAATTCCGAGACTGGCATCCACAGGAGGATTTGTGTTGAGGCGGAGTCTAAATTTTATTGCACGTGACGAGCCACAACCGCAACCACGAAAGTCGCGGCTCAACTTTGAACGTGGCTATTAAATAATTCTAACCAGCGTTGTAGCTCCTGCTGACACTAGCCTAGAGAACCAAGAACGCTGAATTCAGTAAGTTCAAGCCGTTCGTTAATCTACTAGTGCATATACTAATTTTCTGCATCAGTCCAAAATTCCAGAGATGATCCCTCTGTTCTCTCCTCTTTTGGTGCTATCACTGATCAGTGAAACCGGGAGAGTCTGCCATAGCCTTCCGTGATTTGTAATCAATATCTCGAGATGGCTT
>QLOK01002566.1:0-12283 GCA_003313805.1 Tricholoma flavovirens
CAAGGAGAGGATATCCTGCCCCAGCGGGTCAGGCTTCGACCCATCAGTAGGGACCTTGTTCTCATCGTTCGTAAGCGCATGGGTGTGGGCAACCGCTAACAAAGCGTCCACTGGGTTGACCCCAACGGAGACTGGCGAACATTCGTTGTACGATTTCGCAACGACGTCAGCTGGGACGACGGCTGGTTTCTGGTTCAAATCCCACTCCACTTCGTAGATCGCACCGTGGGCTACTGTATGTGTTGGCTCGTTCAAGGAAAGCAGGCTATCATTCCAGGAGCTGGCATCGTCGGACTTTGTGTCCGCGAGCTGCATATAACACGCATCAAGACGATCGGCGTGCGTAGGGAAGGGTTCGGGTTGATCAAACAAATGGAAAGGATCATCGTTAGCATCAGGATGCCATCCCAGGATGTAGTAGTTCGCTGTGGCACTTTCCAGGTACGCGGTAGCACCTGTCCCATCATCGTACGCGAAATTGTCAAGCATGGAAAATACATTGGTGTTGTGTGGCTGGTAGTCTGCCAGAAGGGGATTAACACTGCTAAGGATTGAAAGTGGGACTCTTAGGGTTTTCGGGTCGGTATTCTCTGCCCAGGTGTCCAATGGTTGTTTGAAGCCGATGAAGGTCTCTGCTTGAAAGTCGAGAGTATCGCGATCTCCTCCCATATAGACGAAAGGCGAGACGTCAACGTGTATATCGACGTCAGGCCCAAGTTCATCCATTGTCCGAAGCCTATCAGACTCAATCGCGAACGCTTGAAACTCTGGCACGTTCGCATTAACCGGCATTTTCGAAATCAAATGACGCAAAACGACCCAACGGGTCGGGAGAGCACGATAAACAGGCGATTGCGGATCAATGATACCTTCGCTCTCCTCTACCGACCGATACCCGCGTTTACTTCTCAAATCCGAAGCCTCGTGTTCAGAGGACTGAGTGACCGACAGACCGGTCCTATAGAACCTGGGAAGAAGCCAGTGAAGGTATATCCCGAGCCTGTTTCGTTTTATTTCACCTGTTGCGAGGTCCGTCACTCGATCGCTAAATGAAGGGCCGCGAGCGGTGTTGTGGAGGTCAACGTCCTCTTGCACGTCGTATCGGACTGTTTCGTCTAAACGGAGATGGGTGTAGTCGGGTTGGGAGATGGGGGCTAGACGGGAGGGACCATTGCATGCTGCGGTGTTCAACCGAAAAGCGTCCACTTTCATGGGGACGCAGACATTGTGCTGAGTCACGGTCGACATCGTGTATAGGACGGCAGAAAAGTCGTGAAACTATCTTTCGTTTTATTCTATCTCTTCCTGATTGGGCGCATAATCGCCATGTCTGAGCCCTGGCATAAATTCTGTCAGCCGCAGGACTTTCGTTTGTGCCTTGGCTTGCATCATGTCATGGGACATAAGGGTATCGTACATGTCATTTTGACGTTTTGATAAAAGCGGCCGTGTCCGAAGTCGGAGAGTGCCTAGATCTTGAGGATGCCTGCCACTGAGACGAAAGCGGACGACCTGGGCGTCATTGTGGAGAGAGGAGTCGGGGACTGCGAAAATTTCCAGAAAGTATGTGTTGATGGCATTACGGAAGTGGTAACTATAGCCTTCAGGCTGATATTCAGCAACTGACATATGCATGGGAGAAACATTGTACGTACATATCGAAAACCGAGAAGTTAAGACGGATGTAGCTCTCTGCGGAACGCCGATAAGTGGGAGAAACTTTGATGATACCCGGGCTACACGTAGATTTGTAGTTTCCAAAAAACATGGTTGTCTGCGCCCGAACCGTCGAGTGAAGGGCGACAATCGTTCCGCTACTACTATGTAGGTAAACATGCACGTACTTAGTACACATCATGACATTTGGTATATACACAAATTCCAATTCACAATTTCATTCGGTTAGGCAGATGTCAACGAGGGGATATCTAAGTATACTGTATTAAATTTCTTCAGAAGAAACGCAGGCGCCACCCCTACGAGTTTATCTGTCCAGTGGAACGCCTTCGCCCACGAATCGACGACTTTCCGGGGATCGGTGGGTGGCGATGACCAAGCCTGCGTTGCACCGTCCAAGGTGGTATTTGCTGGAAGCCAGGAGCCAGCCTCGGGGGTTGGATCTCCTGGAGGGAAAGCCTCTCCTTTGATAATGTCTATGAACATTGCATCGTGCGCCTTGTATGGTGGGATGCCGTCGTCAGGAAACTCTGGGAGAGGTGCAGTAATCTTTGCACCCATCAACATTCCATTGAGAGTCGAATTTGATCCATCGAGCAGGGAGTTCGATGCAGCACCTTGGCTTGGATCCTCTCCCTCCACATCTACAAAATAATAAATTCCATCACGTTTGGAAACACTCGTAGAACTCACATTTGCCCCACTGTGCAGACGGAACATTCTTCAACATCGGCTTGAATGTGAAACCGTCGACGACAGTCAATGTCTCGCGCTTGATGATAGTTACTTGCAATATCGATTGGATTGGTTCAGTGGAGTGCATAGGTTTGGCGTACAAAGGTGTCTCTCCCAAAAGAACGTCGGTGCAGACTATATCTGTTTCGTATCGCACGGTCTCTAGACCGAAACGACACTGAACCAGGAACTGAAATTGTCCCCCAATCACCATCCAAGGTGTCTGAGGAGGCGGCGTAACATCCTTGTTTTGCCCAGGAGCATAGCCCGACTGGACAACGAGTGTTATTCCACTATCTTTGCCAGTGTCCGACTGGTTGTTGGAGCGCGACAATAGATCCCAAAACTCGTCCAGAGTCAAAGCGGGAGGAGGACCAGGGTGACTCCCGAAATAGATGTCAAAGCCAAAGAAGTAGAAATTGACATGAACATTTCCGCCAAACGGAGGACCTTCTAGGTGGAGACTTCCGCTGATATCCACAGAGATGTGCACGTTGATAAATAATATCTTCACGTGGAAGCTGACACCGATCGAAACACCGATATCTCCAATGAAGTGGAATGGATTCCAAACCATCAAGAAGTCTGCATATGCATCGAGATAAGCCTCAAGGGGGCCGGCGGAAAACACGATCGACAACGAGCCCCCTCCCATACACACTTTGGGGCAGACAGCAAAATATGCCTCTCCTGTAATCCCGATATGACTATCAAGCTGCCAAGAAATCGAGAGTCTTTGAGGTCGAGGGTAATATGAAGGAGGGCTGTACGCAGGGTGGTACCCTCCGATCTGAGGATGAAAAATACGGTCAACAACAGGCGTCGACTAATACAGGGAAAGCACGACTCACGCTAAACACAAAGTCACCCGCGTAAGGCGATGGATCAAACCAATAATACATAGCAAATCCGCCGAGTAGGTGGCACGAAGGATGGATAACAAAGCTGTTTGGAGAAAGTTTCCCTTCGACACTAAAAGATCCATTCCTGATGTCGACACGGCATGTAATACCCATTTCGACATAAGTGTAACATGAATCGCGTGGTAGGCCGGGAGGGAGAGAGCAAACGGCGTCGGCAAACAGTCCAAGGGATACATATGGGTCTATCTCAATCACTGCAACTGCATGAATATCAAGCGCTTTAAAGGCCAAGGCTTCAAGACCTGCTGCAAACCACAACGAGCCATCCTGTGGCGTAACCCAGGTGTTGAAGGCAGCATCCGAGAGGATGGGAAGGACGTTGGATGAACTGGTAGCGTTGCTAGCGGACTGGGGACTGATTCCTTTGATCAATGGAAAATCTAGAACGTCGTCAACGGTAGGATATTTGAGATGAGAATTGTATCTTTGTGGTGAGAGAATGACATTCAGAACCATTCATTACCTGAATAAATAACTTACCCGAAGCCTAGTGAAACACCATTGATTGTTGCAAACTCGAGCTCGACCAGAGGCCCATGAAGTTCTGCAAAGAAAAAGAAGGTGTTGTAAGATTTGGATGAGGGCTCTTTGATAACGCCATAGGATCCGCAAGCGAGGAAGCTGTACGCATTTATGCTCACGGCCACTCCACCTGTAAAGAGCTCCATATCTGGTGTTGACAAGTCTTCGAATAGACCTGCTAAGAGTACGGGTGGTTTATCTAATCCCACACCGAGGCCGTGAAATTCCACATGGAAATTAGAAACATTGAAATGAGTGAAGACGTCAGCACTCAGTTCGGTGCCAAGTCCAAGGCCCAGGAGACCAAGGGATATAGGTCCTAAGGCCACAGCTGCATCAAGAACGATGAAAAGCTTGCCATTTTTGTACTGTAGCCCAATGTTCGATATAGAGAGGGGACCGATTACTTTGTGTACGGCGGCTTTTGATACGCCACCCGGAAGGGCATCTTGAGTTTGCGAAGAAGGACCGCTGAGATCGTCAGCCTTGAAACTGGCCCTAGCAACGGGGACGCTGGGCTTCTTATTTGGCGTAAATTTGTAGTCCAGGGCAGCCTGAATGAAACCCACAAACATGAGACCTGGATATTGATGCAGAGTACAGGGACGAACCTTAACCTGTCCACCATCATCAACCAGTAATACAAAGTGACAACCAGCAACAACAACAGTGTCAACGGGGAGAAGGACAGTTTTTGACTCCCTGAAAAGAACGCCTGTTCCAGGTGTAAACACCTTGTCATTGATCTCTGCAACTTCCTTCCTACTAAGTCCAGCTGTGGGGTTTTCGTCTTGCACCCAGAGGAACTGTAGTCCATCCACAGGGTTTTCTACAGTTCCGACAACAGGAAGACTCAACGATGGAAGGATGTGCGTGAAGGAGAAGAGCAGTACACGTTTTGGCTTTATTTTTGCAGTCCCATCGGCAGGAACCGAATAGCTGAGCTGGATGAATGTAACACGCATCTTTCCAAGCGTGAGCTGGAGCGCGAATATCATCGGTGAACTAGGTGACGCAGGCTTGCGACAACTGAGATAGACGGGAGAGTCTTTCCAATTACTTGGAATGCCACCTTCGTGAGAAATGTCGAGCGTTATATCGCCAATGAAATCGGGAAACCCAAGCGCGTGGGCATCCTCACCACATACAGACATCATTAGGTCAGACAAGGTACACGGCTGGGAAGCACTAAGTGCCGCCTTCACCTCCCACCCATTTGCATCGCGCGAGTACAGGCAATCCAGCTCGAGTTTGGCAATGCCAATGACACCATTGAACTGGAACTTGCTGGGCATCGTTTCTTCATATTCGTACGTCAGTGATAGCGACTTTATGGTGATACTGCCCAATATGTCCATCACTTGGGAGTGCTCCTCGGGTTTGAAGAACGTGAGGAGATCACCAAAGTTAATGTTCGATAATTGGCCGGTCAATGTCCAGAGCTCGGAATCGTAATCCACAGATGCATAAAGAAACCCTGGATCATCATGATCTTGGGGAGTAGGTTGATTGTCCGGATTGGCGGAAGGATGCAGGCTGATTATGGCTGCGATAGAAATAGTGAGGTTTTTGGAAGCTGGGTCACTGGCTTTCCAGACATAGGACATATCAAGTTCGAGATGGTCAAATGATATGGGTGGGACGGCACTTTCTTGGGGTGGAGATGACTCTAAAACCGCAGAAAATGAGATGTATGATCCGTCAACTTCCAGCGTCGCCTGCGTCACGTCGATGGGAACGCCGCTGGGCGGATGTTTGATGGTTACGCCTGGGATCAAGTCGAGGATGCAAAGTGACATACGTATCTTAGACAGATCGATGGTCGGTACAATCTCAAGGAGTTCCTCATAGCCAGGCATAAGCTTTCGCCAGCTTTCGTCCTCGGAGTCAGGAATGTATAAAGTACCACGGAAGAGCTTTTGAGGCCATAGAAAGCTGAGCAAGAAAACTACTTCCTTGCCATCACTCGAATTGCCAAAGTTCAATGTCACCTGTGCATTAACTGACAGCATAACAATCTTGAAGCCTGATGATGTCCGCTGAACTTTGACGTTAACACTCAGAATATCGAAGATTTTGCCTATCACATGCAACACTTCTTCGAAAGTCGAGACAAGATCAGAATTACCCACAAGTTTCAGCAATTTTGTGACTGCATTGAGCACGCCGTCTTTCCATTGCAGAGCGAATGTGTAGCCTTGAGAACTGCAGAACATAACGGCAGTAAAGTCTGAAAACGACAGGGCAAGGCCGAGCTGTGGGGTTTTCATGCAACGAGTACCATCCGGCGAACTGAGTTTTAACATTTCTCTCTTCGCTACCAGAGTGATTGACGATGGAACAGCATCCCATAAACCAATCTTCTTCAGGGCAACTGCAGTTTGTGACCAGTCTCCAGGCTGAGCAATGGCCTGGAGGCGGAACGAGGCTGCATAGTTGCTAGCAAGTGGACTGAACCAAATAGCACTTTTCTTCTCATCCAGCTGGAACGCGAGCTCGGATCCAAATCCCACCGTGTCGGGTGAGAGACCACAAAATGAGAGCAAGTTGTCAAGAGTGATTGTGCCAGAATTCGCGGACATGCCGAAGCGGAGGAAATGGCCGAATGGATTGAATCCAGATGACTCTGTGCTCTTGCCTACTTTGCGAGAAGGCCCAAACGATAACGAGACCTTTTGATCTGATGGAAGAGGTAAAGGCACAATAAGATCGAAATGATTAATTTGTGCTCTTGAATCCACGAGCGAGGCAGAGACGAAGAGCCGAACACCTGTGTTCTCTGAAGATGGTGAAAGAGCGGTTGTGAACCAAGTCAGCCATTCATCAGATGAGTCGATTTCAACGGAAGTGATTGTAGAAGACAGAGTGTCGGTGATTGTAAAAAAGCCATTCGACAATGCAGACAGAAACCGATCCCACTCATTGGCCACAAATGAGGAACGAGTTACGTCCTGAGGTTTGACAAGGGAGGACATAATGTAATACTTTCTAGCTCCGCCTGCTCTAGTAAGGGCCCGGCTAGGGAGAGACATATGGGACGTTGACGTATCGGTCGTTTCGACCTCTTTCTTTGATTTCTTTGGCTCCAGGGCTTTGTCTTCAGGATCGATAGTGTTTTCAATTTGTTTGTGGGCTTTCGTGGGTGGGGTGTATAGGTCTACATTTTGTTTTTCAATGAAGACGTCGGGCTTCTGGTCAAGGTTTTGAGAAATGACTCGAATAGACGAGACCAGAGGTGCTATGAAGGCGACCCAAGGCCCAATCCCTTGATTTAAATCAAGAATGGCCTTGATCGATATACCAATGGGAGATGCGGAGCTCGTGATGGGACAATACGTTCTGAGTACAACATCTTCCAACCGCAGTGCGACCCAAGGAGCTGCCACTTTCAATGTAGTTATATTCGCTTCTTGAAACTGAGTCACCAGATCGTATGGTGACCGGTCACCTGGTTTATCGAAAAAACTCTTGAGTACTTCGTGATACAGGTGCGTCTTGACAGGCTCTTCATGGCCGTGATCCTCGCTACCACTGGACCCGGTACCACTAGACCCGGTACCACTAGATCCAGTACCACTGGACCCGGTACCACCCTGATCCCCGCTACCACTGGACCCGCCGTTGTCAGCTCCGTCTTGGCCAGAGTTAGGCCCAAGCATTAAAGTGAGCGGATTCGATCCTGTGGGGAAAATGTCATCCGGTGGCATAGTTCCATCTGTTGGTGGGGTTGTTATCGGGTCCGTCGGGGTTGGTCTCTTAAGGCTATAGAGGTAGTGGGGCCAGCATGTGAGGTAAATAGCATTGTCAATCTCAACTTCCCTCTTGTCGGCGCCCATGACCATGTCACCCAGCTTCATCCCAGCATGAAACCCTCGCCACGACGAAAGGTATGCAAACGCGTAGAACAGGTTACTCCAATCTGTTCAGACATGCGTAAGTTACGGAAGAAGTTAAGATACAGTAAGTTTCAATACCTGGATGTTTATTCTTACTACCTGCTGAGAAAAGGATAGTAGTAGGCTTGAATGATTGATAAAAGTTTAGCGGAGAGGATGAAGGAGCCCCATGATGGCTGATTTTAACGACGGGTATAGTGTCCTTCCGGGCTGGCGGTGGTATTTGCGCAAAATCAGCGGGTGGATCAGCGGGGCGCAATCCGGTCCACTCTATCACTCCTGCTTCCGTATCCGCCGGCGCATCTCCCGCCAGATAATGCGAAATACAGCCATCGGGCCAAATTACGAGACAAACGATGGAGCTGAGGTTCTGAAACGTGTTGCCAAGTTCGGATCGTAGCCAGTTGTCCTTTGGTGCCGAGCTCACAGGTGGCGGCAGATATCGGCGATTGACCCCGACGCAGTATAATCCAGGTTTCGGTGGCGTGCCGTGAGCGGCTAGGAGAGCTGCGGGGCCACTCGCCGACTTCGCCGCATCCTCACGCCCGCCATAGAAGAGCTCCCGACCAATAAGCTCGCTCACCTCAGTACCCGAGGCGAACGGTTTGGCGGTCTCAGAAACTGCCTCCGACAGACGTACCCCGTCAAACGCATCCATGTCAAACATTACCTTGCAGATTCGCTTCATGCGTACACCGCCGGTCAGCTTTTTATCTCCAAATCCTAGTTCTGTGTTGTTTTTCGCGTATTCCAGGGGGCGCATGACCTTGGTGTCTCCGGGAACACACGGATATGGAGCATAGAGGACAGAAACCGGTTCCGCGCCGTCATACTTTAGGAAGTTTACATGAAGATCCGTTGTACCTTCCGGATCCTTCGTATGTTGTTCATCCAGGTCATCTACCATCAATCGCAGAATTCCAACATAGTGATCTGCATGCCAGTGTGTAATCACCACCGCATCGAACTTCAAACCGCCATTGGGTCCATAGAATCTTTCAATGGACAAGATGGCCTGTTTGATGTTGGTGACTCGCCTAGTGCTGTCACCTCCATCGAAGAACACGGCTCTCTCGATTTCTTTCTCAGTGTCTGACACTTCCTTCACGAGAAGGAGAATCTCGCAATCGCCAACCCCGACATTCACCTGATAATAGGCGACATGATATCTAGGAAATGCAGACATTCTATGTGTGGCACATGCATTATCCTACTAATAGTTATGATAAATGTATATTGCGCACCTTGATGCTCAAAGAGCAAAGTCGAAGTTTGGGAGACCAATTATCGCACCCATACTTATCACAGCGTGAACCACCAGGCACCAATTTGACAGGCAACCGGTGATTTGACAAGCCGTGCTTAAATCCCACCTAACAGCTTGTTATCTCTTCGCCCAAGGCCGTTTCCATAAATCCTTTCCTAGAAGGAGATAACGCAGGAACGGTGGCTGGCTCCATCGATGGTTAAACAGGATTTATACAGTTTGGGATTTACTACCGCCAGAAGTTTATGGTGGCGAGCATGCATCCTTGGATAGTCTTCAATCTGAAAAAAAAAAAACGGAGCCATGCTTGCGAATGGGATAGCAAAGTTAGAGAAGCAGCCACCCACGACCCAAGCTTCAAACAAGATGACAGCGCAGCTTCTTGATCCTTACGCAGCTGACTCGATTGAGCCAAGGGAGAGATGGACCAGGCCCCGAATCAAAACTTGTTGAAGAACGACCGTCGATCGGGCGTGCCATGAGTCCGAGCCAAGGCATTTGGACTCCAGAACCACTTCTGGGGTCCCTGGCAGAGAAGATATAACCACGTGATTTATCGATACTACATATATTTTGAATTTCTATCACTGGCAATAATCGATTAATCGATTACTGCCCATGCGAGATGCCGTGTAATACGTCGCACCGTATCCGGAATTCAAAGGTGCATTATACGGCATGGTCGACGATCTCGAACTGTCCTTATGATTCTGAAGGAATTTGACTGGGTGGGCATCAATGTATGATACTATGATCTCTGATCATTGTTAACGTTTAGTCACTACTTGGTGACATTAATGGGACGGCTTTCAAGCGGAACAGGGGGTTCGCGGAGAAATAACCTTTAGCGGCATTGTTGGATTTCCCGATTTTCCCTTTGACTTGTGGGAATGGCTATGCCGCTCATCTCCCAATAGATCTCTTTGTCTGACAAAGCGACCTGCAGCTTGGACAGAAGGAGAGATAAAACTACCTCTGTTAACAAGTTGGCCTTTCATGATAAAACACATGAATGGGAAGGCTATACATACTCATCTCAATTTGAAAATTTTGAACCCGCTGCCGAGTAGCTAAGCAGAGGATTTCTATGATGCAGTCGCACCACTCAGGCTTACAATGCAGGATCGTAAACCACCACTGAAGGTCATACGTTATTAGTAAGATCGGTCGTTAGTCGAATATCTGACTGGGTCATACAAACCACAAACTTACAGGTGTGAATAAACTCCGGGGATGGGAGTATGCGTCAGCGTATCGGAAAGAGGCGACAACCATCTTTCAGGCTTCGAGTCCGAACCCCACAGCGCGGAATCACGATTACAATTGATGATCGAAATGAAGACATTGGTGTCCTTCGGAACGATGATTTTACGCATTTCGCGCCCATCGATGCCTGTGATTGGAGTAGAGAGGGGTAGGATGGTGGCTTTTCGAGGCCTGGGGAACGAGCTCAGAAAATCAAGCTTATGCGATGGAGTGTGGGGTTCCATACACCCTTTCCATCATTGAGATAGGCGGATAACTGGCAGGCATCCTGGTCACGGCTTGAAGAATACTGTACTCAGCGAACTCACAGGCGAAGCGTCTCTCGGCAGACTGCATCCGGAAAAGGAAACGACACGAGTTGGTCATAGGAGAAATCTTGTCCGTTATTATTGCGAAGCGCATCCATTATTTCCTGATGGAGCTTGTCCTGAACTTCCGGGTGAGGGGCGAGAACATGAGGGATTCGCGAAAGTGCGTTCGATATTGTATCGATTGCGGCAAATACGAGAATCCTGACAGGAAACGCATGCAAAAATGTGTCAGAGGTAGATGAACAAGTTACGTACGACATCTGCCAGAGAAGATATATCCAATTAGTGATATGTTGTTGTTTCCAAGGATCGAGGCTTCACCTGTCCAAGGATTTCTGACTGTGGCAATTTGTCTGTGTCGCACGCTTCCATGTTCGCCTTCACTGATGGAGCATGAAAAAATCAATGATCAGACGTAGAATATTCGAATCATGCATACTAAGAATGCTGATGTCTTGTCCCCTTCCAATTTGTTGCACCATCACTTCGTCGCCTTCCTGCAATGTACGCTCCTTGGACTTCAAAATATCGACGGAAGTTCTATGCATAATGTCGACGACATCTCGCATTTGTTTAGTATTCTTAAAGGGGTGATGATCGACTATGAACCTGCGGAATCTAGGGGGCCTGAATTTTACGAAGACACTGAGATAATTCCGAGCATTGACCATGATGCTAGTGCTGAGGAGCGGTCTGGAGAACGAGGGACGTTTGCGTCATCACAGAGTATGAGAAGAGTGACGTACATCATTTGCTTCACAGCAACGCTATAGGGATGGACATCCGAGTCGTCAGTCAATGGATCTAAAGAATATCCAAGACCACTCTGAGCTACTAAATTCAAGCGCCGTTCGCGTGAGCCATGCAAGGACATCAACCTATTGTGGTGAGAGGATGGTGTGATACCAGTAAAAGAAATACCTCTTCGGATTCATTTTTTATTGTGGACTCGAGAGCGTTGCTGAGCTACGGGACACCAGATCACGAACCGAGATCTCCTGCGCTGCGATAAGAATGCAGACCTTGTGTGTTACTCTGTAGAATATAGGAACTAGAAGATGTTGAGAGGATTCGGTGACAAACGGAAGCCGTCTTACGCACTTGGCATATATGTGCAATAGAAAAGACTGGGTTCAGCATCTTCCGTTGCTTGCGATGACGATCGCCTTGTATAACTCATAAGCCTCAAGTCAAAGGCGAAGATGACATGTCACTTACCGAGCGTTCCCCAAAGGCCAGGGACAAAGATTATATTGTTTAAGCTTGACACGCTCGTCCATCAGAAGGGCTTGAGTACGGTGTATGTATGTGCCTACCTGATTTGGGTATCAAATATCTCAAAGACGTGTTGATCCTGCAACTGACATTAGGGACTAGGTAAGAACATCTGATATTTGGCAAACCTTAATTATGATATGATGCAAGGCCTTGGATCGGAAACATAGAGCCGCTTCTCCTAAGAAGATATTCAGCATAACATCATGGTGCATACCACGCAAGCTCATACACCCAGGGGGCACCAAATCGAGCCACCCCACCATCTTATAAGATACGAATGAATGTCTGCTCGGTGGGGAAGACACGACTACTGTTGCCGAGTGGCGCCAGGTCTATTTCGAAATTAGTGGTGTTCTGGCCCGGCTTGGCCTGAAAGCCCTGGCTTTGGCTTGGCCTGAGGCGGCTTTG
>QLOK01002575.1:0-12665 GCA_003313805.1 Tricholoma flavovirens
CGCCTCTCTTAACTTTTCATGGGATGGTCGGGTTAAAAGAACGAGTCCTTGTACCTCGGACTCGTAACAGGCCACTGTTACTGCAGTGTCTAGTTTTTCCATCATGTGGTGATGGGTGTGTGGTTTGGAACACTTGTGCAGTGTGTTCCTGGTATTCATGAAGACCTTGGGCTTCATCTTGTGGTTTCAATTATTGATGTCCGACTTCTTCATGAAAGTCACACTAACTTTCCTGAGCTTCAACTCATGCCGACTCTGCAAGTTTGGCATTTCAACAGAATGTATGGACACTGTCAAGTGAGGATTGTAGTGCTCCATGGTCTTCATTGCTGCATCCAGGCCTTCCCCTTCTGATACAAAATTGTCAACCGTATTGGCTTGTGGCATTAGACTGTTCTTGAGCATCTTGGCACACATGCCCTTTGGCAATCCTCACAGGAAGGTATCCATTATGTTGTAGGCATCTGGATACACAGACATGTTCTGGGCATGATCAATGAGGGTATCATAGAAGCCCTGGGTACCAAGTTGAGGTGAGTACTTGGTACTGGTGTAGGCATTGTGGGCATCCTGCATGGTGGTTGGGTGTGTGAAACAGTCATACAGTCCTAATATCATGTCCTCAAATGACCAGTAGATTTGGGAGCAGTTGACATGAACCACATGATGGGTGTACCACTTCTTAGCTTCACCTGACAGAAATTTGGGAACACAAATCATGCATTCCATATCCTATCATCTCCTCTGTACTGGATGGCCTGAAGCATTTATGAGCCAATTTTCTAAGTCTGAAAACTTAGGTGATCCACTGTAGGTTCCTACTGAGCTGGCCTTGGCCCTACAGATCTTCATTTCTTCTGGCAGTTTAATCCTGGCAGATAAGTGTTCACAGCACAATTGAAGCAGTCAATTGCGCATTTGTGTGCAATGATGATCATTTGTTGCACATATGCCAGGTGTGTATAACCTGGCTCAGTCTGCTGGGGGCATTGACTAGCTGTGTCATAGGGGGCATTGGTTACCAGGAAGGCCCAAGTTGTCTCCTCCACTATTTGGGGGTCTGCCATTGCCATCACCACCTCCAGCTGTGCCATAGGGGGTATGGATATGATCAGGAATGGGTGGTGATATGTCCACCTTGCACCTAGAGCTCTGGAGATATGCAGATACTTTTCACATTGCACATTACAGCTCCATGCGACAGTACAAATGTCCATGAACAGGTTCAAAGGCATTTTGGATGATCTTTGAGCAATATTGTGCAATATTGAGCCCCTCAAACATCTTCAATTCGACTTAGAGCGTTCGCATGAGTCCCTCATACCTCATACGACTCCTTTGAAACCTCATTCAACGATCATCAATTACATTATGGTCAATCAAACGACCTTGAACAGCGATATTGAGCTCTCAATATTTCTTGAACTATTTTGATCAAGCTCTATCTTCTTCAAACTTCCCCAATTCTTTTCATGATACATTTGACAAGCCTATCAAGTATCAAGTCTATTAGAACAACTTACAAACCATCCACATGTCTTTGAACCCAACTCAATCATTGCGACCTGCATTGATCAACTTCAAATGTACTTCATGCACTTTGGCAGCCATATTAATTATCATTGGAGACTTGTACCATCCTCCCACACCTTGCAAGATCATATGACAAGCTTATCACATGAAGAACAATAGGCAGGATTGCACTTTGAAGGACATGAGAAGACTTTTGAACTATTTCAGACTCCTCAAAGGGAACATGTGTTTCCCCACATGGATTCTTTTTGTTTGTCTCATTTTTTGCATCATTCTATCATTTACCTGTCATTGTTAGACCCATTAGATTGTTTACATCCTGCCTCATGTAGGCCTCATGTTCTATGTCCTTTTTAGTCCTATGTTTTCAAAACCTATATAACATCATATTACCTACCTTTTCCAACAAGATTTCTCTATCATCTGATTCTAGAGCCCTCACTCTTGAGTCCAAGTCTCTCATCTTATCTCAAAGTGTCATGAAATCATCATGAACTTCCTTGAAAATTGTTGTATCTGCATCTCAAACATATCAAACATCCTCCAATCATTGCCACTTGCATATTAGTACCTATCAAAGCCCCCATCCCCATTGTTCGCGTCCTCTTTCACATATCTGACCCATTCCTCAAACTATTATTGAGACTTTGAATTTTTATCATGACCTTGAACTTTTATTATGACCTTGAACTTTTATTGTGACCTCAATCTTTCTTTGACCCTCAATCAAACATCCTCAAAATATCTCACTCTTAGTTCATTTAACCTTGGTTTACCTTGCCGAAGTTTAGAACCACCTCACTACCTTCCTGTAACCCATGTTATACCATACAAAGCCATTTGTAGGGTTTTGTGTGGGTTTCCTGGTTGAGTATTATCAGTGGCATCTGGAGATGGTCCTGATGTTGGCATCCATTGTTGTTCCTGTGATTACCAGGGTCGTTGCCACTGCCTGGGTAGTCAGGTGCAGGGGCTTGACTGCTGAGTTGTGCATAATGCATGTCATTCACATCAATAGGCTGGTGGCCATCAAAGACTATCCCTTGGTCATCATCCAGCAACAATCCATGTCTCTCAAGGTCTTCGTTCCTAAGTCATTGGTATACTATTCAATCTGGTCAATTGTCAGCCATTGGCATACAAGCATTGAAGTGTACCCAAATAGCTGGTCCTGAGGTTTCAGAGGTTCCTCTCGGCAGTGGCTGAGCAGAGTCTGTGTCTTCTTTAAAGTTTGGCTGGGGAATGCCCCACAGGTGTATTGTGAACTCATCAATATTAGATATAACAGACAGCATTGAGGTGCATGAATTTGATTTATTGGCTGCAACTCACTTTGCTACAAGTCTCTTGAATACTTGTAGGTATGTGTTGTTGTAGTTTGTTGGGTGTAATTTGACCTTCTTGGAGAGCACCAAGATCTCTGTGGTCTGTAGTGTTTGAAGGTCCAGTTGCATGGACTGAAAAATGACCGGCAACCAAACCGGACTGAACCATGGTCCAGTCCATGTCGCAGCTAAATTTGAACTGGTTGTGGACCAGTCCGGTCCCCAGTTGTGTAGTTTTAAAAATATTTATAAACTGCGTAAAAACCGGTTTCAACCAGTTGCAACTGGTCTTTTAGCATCCAAATAAGTATATAATTTATCTACTTTATCATCTATATAAATACATTACAATACACAGAGGTGGGTATGCCCAAGAATAATGGTATGAATGTGAGGGGTTTATATACTATCTGGGCATGCACGGACCATTTGCCAATGTTTGCACTGGCATGCAAAAGTGGCAATGCCCACGCATCTTTGTTTATACATATTGCACTGCTTTGCTGGCACATTGACAACAACAACAACAACCACCACACCACCCTTCCTCTCTCACCACCACCGCTCCCTCTCCATGTATGGCCCACCTTGACCACCACCATGCCCCTTCATCCACACCAACAGCAACATGCATGGCAGCAAATGTGCCACATCACACACATTCCCTGCATTTGACTACTGACACTTGTGTTCACTTGTGTTCAGGAGGGCTTCAGAACATTAAAGGTAAGTTTATTCTGTTGTTCCATTGTTCTTTTTACTACTAACATCATTTTGTCCTTCTGTTGTAGGTCTATACTTAGTTAAAATTACCAACAACAATGCAACAACACCTACTATGCCTCTTCCCTGGCTGGGGGGTCATCGGGGGCACCTACACAACTACAAGGAGCTGGGACAATTGGGGGAGGGGGATTGGAAGCCGATGCAGCAGGGTACATGCAAGGTAAGCACCTGAATTATGCCATAAACCTGCCTCATCATCACTTACCACTCCTCCACTAACCCATCACCCACCCCTGCCGCTGTGAGCCACTGCTTGCAGGGAGGATTGCTGGTGCTCCCAGCTACATTAAGAAGGCTACAACAGCAATGACAACCACCATGGATGACAATGACAAAGCACCACCACCCTGCCTGCGAGTGACTGCTCACGGGGGGAGTTGGAGGTGCTGATGGTGATGCAAATGGATGACGATGATGAATGTATGACACAGCACCACTACCACACACTTGTGGTGGGGGGGGAATGAGGTGCAGATGACAACAATGTGAAATGGTGGTATGGCGGTGGATGATGCCAATGACGCTCCCACTTCCAACACCCGCACACATTTGTTGTGCTAACGGGAACCCCTCACACATCCTGTGGGGGGTTATTTTTCTTTCTTTATTACCTGTAGCATGTAGTGCCCCTCCACCACTGCGAGCCTCTGCTCACAGGGTGTGTATGTAGGAGTAGTAATAGGTAGTAATATAAAACTTATAGCTACATACCCAGTCTAGACTGGTTGTAAACTGGTCTGGACTGGTCTAGTGCTGGACTGGTTACAACCAGTCCAGCAACTGTTAGGCAACCCAGCTAGACCGGTTTACACTGGTCCAGTCCTCAGTTGCATAGATACTGAGAATTAATACAACTGGTCCGGTCCATGGTTGCCCCCTTTGGGGTCAAAAAAACTGGACCAGACCGGACTTTCAAACACTAGTGGTCTGTTCATGGGCAATCTGCCTAATCTTCTAGCAAAGTAAGGGTTGAGCTGTTTCATATATCATCCTCACAGTGATTCAGGGCATCCATCAGGTCTCCAATATTGAATTCATCTGTTTTGAGTATCTTGTTGCCATTGTTGTCCAAATTGATGGTTTCAACAGTTGGCCATAAGTGTTCCAGTGTGCAAGGCCTGTGAGAGCTTGAGGCTGACTGTTGTTGTCTGGCTTGTGTCTCTGGTGTCCTTGGAGTCTGATGCAAGGATATGAATGCCAGCATCATTGGCAGGTGAGGAGCAGGTTCCCATCAAGCTTCAGGGAGGAAGGGCAGCAGTAAGCTGAGTACACATTGGCCACTTGTGCATTGACTAGATCCCTGTGGCTTTGTTAATTGCATAGCAGATCCAGTCAGCACTGGTGTTGATATGGGCTGGCTGTGTGTTGCCATTTTTGTGTCTTGTCCTGTCACCTGTGCCATTAGAGAGTCCACTCTAGGACTCTCACCCACCCTTGATGCTCCTCCTATGGTTCATTCAGGTTGTTGTGGTGGATTTTGTCTCTTGGGCACCTCCCTCCATGGTATCTTGTTGTATAACCATTGCAGTAGTCATTGTACAGGCTTGACATAGGTAGCTCATGACATTGGTTGAAGTTCTATAAAAGGAAATGGCAGTTGTTTTGTAAGGTAAGTGTTGTAGCTTCCCAAATAGCTGAGTAGCTCAAAAAAATGTAATGGTCAGTTACTAGCTTGAATACTTAAGACTCACAGTGCACCCAACAGAGCAGAATCTAGTCTATATTGGATAGCAATGTCATGTACATTGTAGGTTTAAGTAGTTAATCCTAACAAGTCAAAACAGTAGACTATGAGGCAAGATAGCATACATAAGCATGTAAGGGCTGGGCCATTACATCATCAGTGACCCTCATTGTTGGTCCCCCTCTTCGTCATTGGAGATAGTGGGTGGTGATGTGGCCATTAGCACCCAATCCCCCCCTGCAAGCAAATGCTCACAGCAGTGGGTGTCAGGTGCTGGGTGCTTGCCCCCCCCCCCATTCTCATTCCTCCCCCTCTCCCTGTCATCACCCATATGCACCACCCTTCCTCCCTAGAAGCAGTTGCTTGTAGTGGAGGAGTCTGGTGCCATGGGCATTGTCATCTCCCCTTGTTCCTGCCATCATCCTGTGTTGGTGGTGCTGGTGCTGGGTCTGGTGCTGATGGCATTGGCATCATTGTCATCCCCTACCCTCCCTCCCCTCTGCCTTCTTGCTTGTCATCATTGAGGAGATGATGGCAGGCCACCTTGCGAGCAAGGGCTCACAGTAGTGGGAGCCAGGTGCTGGGGTGCCATCTCCTCTTCTCCAGCCTGCTGTGTCCCTCATCACAGGTGCCGTTGTTGTCATTCCACCTGTGATCCACCCCATGAGAAGTTGCTTGTGAGGCTGGGTGTGGGTGGTGCATCATCTGTCACCATTTTGGGCCAGGGTAGCCATCATTGTCATCAATACTTAACATCTAAAAACCTTGTTAGGAACAAAAAAATGAAACAGACAAGGAAAAAACTTACCTATGGCACAAGAGATGTCAATGTCTCTTGGGCCCTTTTTGTGTTCCTCACCATATGGCACTGGATCCATCACCTGCACCTTCTGCTTTGTCCCATCCTCATTGTCCCCCTTGTCATGCACCACTGCTGTTTTTGTCACGTCATGTCATTGTCCATCCCTGTCCTCATCCCTGTCATCATCCTGTGGTGGTTCTTCATCATCATGTTGTGGCTCTCCTTGTTGTCATGTGGTGGTTGTCCTCCTTGTCATCTTCCTCATTGTCAGTCTTTGTCCCCTGGTCATTGTTGTTGTTGTCTGTCCCCTTGTTATCAGTGTCATCCAGTCCCATTGCTTTTGTCATCATGGCTCTGCTTGTTTTTGTCATTGCATCTGGTAGAGTGATTGCACATAAAATTAGAATAGGTCATGTGACTTTCCTATTTAGGTAATTACAGCACATTACAAGTCCAAATTTTAGAAATGCATGACTCAGTGATGTTTCACTGCTTACTAAACACCAATCACCAATACATTTTAAATAGTATTACAATACACCCCACATTATCATACAGGGATGTATGGCCTGAAAATGGCTACCATAAACAACCCTAATAAGCATGCTAAGCTGAGAATAAGCCCGTTTAAGTTTTTTTGGATTTTCCTGATCGCCTATTCCAAACCAATATCCAGCTTGAGGAAATCAATGCTGAAGCTCTTCAAACTCCTCATCACTGAGTTCATTTTCATCAAGCATTGTGAATGAGGTATTATCAGTATACCCACCTTGCTTTTATACCTCACAGAATGTCATTGATCAGATGTGCTACTAGTTTGTCATCCTGTACCCATGGAAAGCTGCTGGAAGTTGCTAGGTGGTGCTGGAAGAAACAAGACCATATACTATGTATGTGAAGTAGCACTAGCTTGTCACTAGCCAGGATTCATCATCATACCAGCTTGCCACCAAACTTTCAGGACAGCCATACAGTGTCAAGATAGCGAAAATGTGGAGGATCAGAACTCAGGCAAGCATGAACACCAAGGTTGAACATTGAACATATATTGGTGTTGAAGGCCTGACAATCATAATGGTCAGTGCTCAGGAACAGTGATTTGATCTCAAGGTCTGTTTGTACCCTCTCCACAACTAAACAAAGCAACTAAGGAAGATAGAGGAACTCCAAATACATCTAATGTCATGTGTTTCAGCCTGAAGTTACAGGACTGAGAATGGCACAATTTCTGAGTATGTTTTTGAAATGTGCTGTGTTGAGGCAGCATCTTTGAGAATTCATGCAAGAGATGATGCATGCATGTGACATTCAGAAGCCAAGATTTTGTTGCTTTTGCAAAGATGCTGCATCAATGCAACACTTACCAACAAATTGGTTTGCACCATAAAAATTCATGGGTAAATACAAAGACCTTGGTGCAAACACATTGTTCTAAATATTATTAGAAGTTGTGCTATTCTCAAATTTGTGTGTTCAAAGCCAAAACATATGACATTAGCAATGCTCAAAGTTGAGCTGCAAAAGTTGCAGCTCAAAGGTTGCAGTTTTCATAACAGTAGTCACAAATAATCACAAATGGTCACAAATGGTCACTTACATGTTGTAAGTCTGCCCCAACACAGACTCATGACATCTACCAACACTGAGACTTGCATACACTCACTGACACTCACCTGTGGTCACCCACCATCAAAATGCTGACATAACACATCACTGATGCCCTCACCTGTGGTTGCCTGCACTCATCTGCACTCACACGTATCTATACAACAACAATGACACTCACCCATATCTCAATGACAACACATGAAAGATAGGTGCCACAAACCTTTCTGATACTTACCTGTGCCCACCTGTGGTCACCTGCACTCGCCTGCGGTCACACAATCATGTGACCTCCCTCAACACTTACCACTGACAATGACAACAACTCCACACTTTGCATGCATGCACATCAGTTCTGATATTGCTCCACTGATGTAGTGAGCTGAGGAATCTAGTAGATCACACAAGGCAACAAGCACAAATAATGTATGATTGCTTGTGTAGGTGATACAGGTTAAGGTTGGGCTAGTGTACAAATTAGGAAGGAGCTGGTTTTATAGGACTGGCTCTGTCTAAATATAATAGATACAAACATGATCCCCCTGGGGTCAGTGGGGATCACTACACTCTCCCCCTTTAGCTTCACTCCAGGGTGAAGGTAATAAAATGAAAGAAAGAAAGCCCTGTGAGTACAAGGTAAAATAATAAAATGGGAACAGAGTAATGCCCTGGGAACCCAGTTGTCAGCACCACTCGGCCCTGCGAGTGATGCATCATATTGATGCAGAATGCAGAACTCCAAGTCTACTTTGAAACATTTGTGACATGTGCATTGATTCACACAGTTGGTGGGATTGTTGACTCGATCATTCTGCCACATGATTTGAATCATGTATAATATGTTGATGCACTGAGTCAATGTTCTTGCCCCCGATCTTGAACGAGGGCTGTGGCATTGTACACCAGTCTGACATGCATCTTGGTGATTAGGGTTTGAAAGTCCGGTCCAGTCTGGTCTTTTTGCTGTTTTTGACAAGACTGGGACTGTAACTGGTCCATCTACTTTGCAAGGCAATGAAGAACAGGACCGGACCACCAAGGACCTGTTATCATCGGTCCAGTCTTGGTCCATTAACTGGTCTAGACCAGTCCCTACCATAACTGGTTGAGACTCAGTTGAGACCAGTCTTTTGTGCCCCATGACTACAACTTATCTTATATTTACTGGTTTCAGCACTCAGATGAGTGCCACAAACCTTTTATTTACTTATCTACTGTTTATATACTTATTTAACTTAGGGGGAAGCGACACCCCGAAGAGAGGGGAGCTTGTGGAAGCAGGATATTATATACTAGTTAATGTTTATTACTATTTGGTTCCAGTAAATGAACATGAACACATCATGTCATGTTCATGTTCAAACAAACAAACAAACATATTAGTAAATGAATGTGAATGTGTCACATCATGTTCATGTTCAACCAAACAAACAAACAAACATGAACATGATGCAACAAGTTCATGTTCATTTACTAATATGTTTGTTTGTTTGTTTGAACATGAATGCGATGCAACATGTTCACGTTCATTTACTGGAACCAAATAGTAATAAACATCAACTAGTATATAATATCCTGCTTCCACAAGCTCCCCTTTCTTCAGGGCATCGCTTCCCCCTCAGTAAAATGAGTATATAAATAGTAGATAAGTAAATAAAAGGTTTGTGGCACTCATCTGAGTGCTGAAACCGGTAAACACTGGAGATGTGTAAGTAGAACTAGAACCAGCAGTCTGGTCTGTAACTGGTCTGAACTGGTTCTTACCAGTCCAACATATGTAGTTATGCAAGTAGGACCATAGACTGATATTTACCTGATGGGGTGTAACTGAGACCATGGGTCCAGTCCTGATCAGTTACAGTCTGGTCTGGTCCACAGTCTTTTCTGGTTCTGTTAACCAGACCTTCAAACCCTATTGGTGATGTATGTCCATTTTGTTGAACATCCCCTTTGGGGGGTTGTGTCTGCGACTCACCTCAGTCTCATGGTGAGTCATTGGGGCTTTTTGTTTGCCAGGCATTCTTGCTCAGTGTACTTGGGGATGGGGCAGGTGGATACTCACATCCAACCTGTCATGGGGACAGTGCCTTTGACACTGTCCATTGTTGACTAATGTTGTCTTTTACAGGACAACAGATTTCATCGATCTGGTAGGACCTGATGCCATCAAGATGATGGTAATGCGAATATTTGGGGAATCACATGAGAATCATTTTCACTTACAGAACAATGTCTAACATTGTCCAGGCCCATCTTGATGCTGTCAAGATGAAGAAGGCACAATTCTGGGAGGAATTGTTGGTGAAATGACAATACTGCCACTTGGGGGCTGTATGTTGGATCCTGACTCGGACATGTTGGGTCAAGCATAGCAGGTGAGACATTTACTTGTATACATGGGGACAGTGCCTGTGACACTGTCCATCGTTCACTGAAATTTTCCATTCCAGAACAACATGTATCACTGCTCAGGCCAGGTTCAGCACCATCAAGATGATGATGATGCACCTCCATGGGAAATTGCCTGTGGATTGACAATATGGCTAACTGGGGGCTGTAGTAAGGTTTGATACATGTTTTCAAACGTGTTTTGTCTTGGAAACAAGGTGAGTACCTTGTTTGGTCCATGGGGGGTGGCGCCATCTGCATCACTCATCTTTTACTGATGAGTTCGTTTACAGAAAAGTAGGCTTCATCATTCTGATGAAGCTTGGGGCCATCCATATGATGACAAGGCGATCCCTTGTGGGATCATGGAAGGATTGAGAACATGGTCGTTGGGGGTCCATGAGGGATGTTGCAACATGTTCTTGAGTGTGTCTGGTGCCAGTGGGGATGAGGTAAGTCCCTCATCCTAACTCCAGGGAGCACCTATCGTTTACAGACTTTTTTATTCATGGAACAACATGTTTTGTTTGTTAGGTGTGGTACTCAACACAACTGTGTCAAGTTCATCTCCATGTCTTGGTTTTCTGAGAATGGCCACTTTTCCTCAACAATGAGCTCCAAGGGGGTTTTCATGGTGGTTTGCCTCGAACAATGTCCTCTCTGTCCTCAGCATCTCGTTTGGTGATGAGGTCTGTTATTACCTGTGGGGCTTGGAGTCCCACAGTTCTCTGCTTAGTCTTGATGACTATGACTCTATGTTGGTCCTTAGTGGTCATCTCATTGCTCTCTCTACCTCACTCTATGGGTGAGGGGCTTGAGACTGCCCTCAGCTTGTCCTGGTTTTCCATCTCATTACATCACTGTTGCTGGGGGGCAGCTCAACAACCGACTTTGGTCATCTCTTCATTTGGTCTCTGTGCATCCTGTCCATGCACCGAGTTCTTCTCAATGACCTTGACTTCACATGGGTCATTCTTTGCCTTGTCTTTAATAGGACTTGGCTTTTGCTGGTGTTTGTGCCCAGCAGTGTCACTGTATGCATGTCTTTCAATGTGTGATGGGGAACAGCTGGTGATGGCCGCAATCTGTTTAGCAAAACGGATTGCAGTGGCTCTCACCTCTTGACAGAATTGTTGAGAGTCAGGGTTAGTCACCCTTCTGTAGTGACTAACCATACCACTCATTGCTCAAGCAAACTGATCAATGAAAACCTCTTCATTACCCCTATGTATATGATGCCCATAGGTATTGTAGTCTTGGGCCCCATACATGGGAGGAACAAGGTTATCCTGTGCCCAAGAGGTACCATCTCGCACCTCAGAGGTGCAAGAATGATGATGATGGCCAATATTGGCCATCTGGTGAGAAAAAATAATAATTTGTCAGGGGTGATCAACAGCTCTGAAGGGAATGATCTGGGCCATGGGGTCCTCGGAAATGAACTGTAACATGTATAGGCATGTTGGAGGGTGGATCTGATTGTTACATGGCATGATGAAGGGTTGAGATGATGGTGGGATAAGAAGTTCTGCTGGTTCTGGGCTTGGATTGCTTGAATAGCTGCATTAATGTGCAGATATATGAGTTTGAATACTCAAAAAAGTGTAGTAAGCTGAGAAACCTAGTAGATCACATGAGGCAACAAGTATGAATAATGTATGATTGCTTGTGTATGTGATACAGGTTAAGGTTTGGCTAGTGTACAAATTAAGAAGGAGCCGGTTTTATATGACCAGCTCCATCTAAATATAATAGATACAAACATGATCCCCCTGGGGTCAGTGGGGATCACTACAACTGATGCAGTGCCTACTTATTCAGTAACTACACCTGATGCAGCCTCCTGCTGACAGGCCATCTTTTCTGATATATTATGTACATCTTATTTTTCCTAGCCTTCATTCCAACTTCTGTGCAACAAAGGTACATGTCACGCTCCGATCTTCTGACATCACAAAACCCACAGGATGACCACGATAATACTGATAGGAAGGGATCACGAGGATTAGTAACCGAAATAGTAATCAGTTGCTACAAGTCCAACTCAGGAAAATAGGAGAGGACACTGGAATATTCTAGGCTTCAGGCAACCCAAGCAATCTCCAAGTTATCTGACTCATCTATTAGTAATAGTCATTGTAGACTCTACTAGATTATTGTAGAAACATTTGTACTTAGTATATAAGCTTGTACATTAGGTCGAGCTATTCAGTTTGAACCATGATTAGTTAAGTACTACTTGGAATCTTCATCCTCACTTGCCGTCTAGTACAGAAACCTGGCGCATAACCCACACATTCACATTCAAGTCCAGTAAATCAGAGACAACCCTAATCAAGAGGAAAGGTGCAACATCTTATAAGTTGAAGCCAAGTCTCGTTTGTCCCCCTTTGGAAAACCGCGCATTTTCCGATTCCTCCCTCGCAATAAGCATGACCTTAACAGTATATTCAAACTGCATTTCCCTTGATTACTTCATTTCGACAAACCTCTATGGCCACCCAAACCTGAACCACTCGAAATTCCCAATGTCCTGGGCTAA
>QLOK01002576.1:3127-13567 GCA_003313805.1 Tricholoma flavovirens
AATTAATTAAATGTATTTTCATTGATAGACCCCCGATGAAACCCATACACACCATGACCCGTGGCTCATGACCCACGGGTTGCAGGTACGGGTAGATGTGGGTATGGGTACGGGTACATTCAAAAGTACCCATGGGTTACCTGTGCCATTGCCTACATGAGTGTTGGTGGCCCAATTTAAGTAATGATTGAAAATCTTTTCCTTTCACTTTGACTGCCATAATGTTCCCCACAACCCATGCCCCCAATACCACCATTGAAGCCCCTCCTGCAAGGTGAGCTCATGAAAAGGCTGAGCTTCAAGCAAGGATGGAAGAGCTTGAACAACAGGAGGAGCAAGAGCACAAGGCTGAGGAGCAGGCAGAGGCAGCACATGTAGCTGCAGAGAAGGAGCTGGCACAGGCAGCAGAAGCAAAGGCTGCACCTAAGTCCACGAAACAGGTGAAGCAGAAGGCTGTGGCAGGTAAGAGGAAAGCTGCAGAGAAGGCTAAGGTGACTGTGGCAGGACCATCAAAAAGCTGAGGGTGGAGCATGGAAGCTCTGAGGGGTCAGCGGTGCTGACAGAAGCCAAAGCCCCCTTGGTGGAGGTGCCAGAGGCTGATTTCTTTGCTTCATTACAGGTGCCTTCTAAATCAAGGGTAGTTGCAAACAATACAGGCAGTGGTGCAAGCATATAGTGGGGGCTTGAACAAGTCATGTACAGCTTTTTTCTTGTTGAAACAAAATGCAAAGGGGCAATCTGGATGGGGAGGGATGGACTGAGTGGGGGCCTGACAGAGGCCAAACCTGGGGTTGGTCAAGTGATTAGGGAGGAAGTCCAGGAATTGACAGAGGAGGTCAAGACTCTAAGGCAGATTCTTGACTGGAGACTAATTTTGTTGACTGACTAATTAACAAACAGTTTACTGATGTGCAGCCTGAAGTTTGGGAGGAGTGGGATGAGGATGATGTGAGCAAGCTGGGGGGATACAAGCTGAGAAGGACTTGTATTGGGAATTTGTTAAGAAGTGTGGAGGCAGGTCCTTCATGGACCTGAATGACTCAGATGAACCCAAGCATGGACCAAAAAATGGGGTTGAGGGCTGGTCTGCCAAATAATTATGAAAATTGTTTAGTTTGTTTTTCCAATTTTAACCTGATACCCATAAAATATGAGTGAGTTAAGGTCCAGGCTTGCTCAGGTAATGAGTATGGAAACTTGCTACAAGTTCTTGAGCATGATCTAGCTTGGTAGCTGGTAGCCATGAGTTTTCTTCATTGGTGCCTTGGTAACCTGCCCAATGGATGTAGTAAAGGAGCTTACATCTACACCTGTTGTCCAGCTTTGAATCAAGGATTTTGGTGATTTCATGTTCGAGGTTGTCATCAACTTCAATGGGAGGTGGAGGCAGTTGGGTATGATTCAGGATTGTGTTTGGCACTGAAGGTTCTAACTGTGAAATGTAAAAAATGGGGTGTATAGTACAAGGTGTTCTGGAAGCCAAAGGGTGAATGAATGTGTGTCAGGTCAAGCTATGATGTCAAATGGTCCTAGGTACTTTTCTGAGAGTTTCTTGGAGGGCTAGTAGTTTGGATATTTTTGGCTTTGATGAAGACTTGTTGTCCAACTTGGAAGTTAGGTGTGGGTTCTCTGTGGTGATCTGCAGGTCCTTGGTAATGAACTTGAGATTTCACCATTTGATTACATTAGTTCAGTTCATCAAGGTCAACCACATACTCATGTGCTTTGGCAGAGGCTAATTCATGTTTGGGAAATACAGTGATGTTCAGGTGATAGCATTTATTAGCAAAGAAAGGCATTGCACCTGTTGTGGCACTAGGGGAATTGTTGTAGGTGAATTCAGCAAGAGGTAGAATCTCTGACCAGTTGTCTTGGTTGTAGTTGCAGAAGATACAAAGGTATCATTCCAGGGTATGGTTTAGACATTCGGCCTGGCCATCACCTTCCAGGTGATAACCTGAAGTGAAGTGGATTCTCATATGTAAGGCAATTCCTAGAGAACAGAAGAAATGGGAGATAAACTCTGAACCATGATCACAAGTAACATGTGCAGGTACCCCATGTTTCAAGAAAACATGGATAATGAAAGCTTGGCAAGTTTGGGTGCCATGATATTGTCCAAAGTAGGGATGAAGATGTCTTGTTTGAAAAGCTGATAAACTACCACAAGTAGTGTGGTGTGGCCCAATGAATCAGGCAAATGTTTGATGAAGTCCATACAAATGGAGTTCCAAGGCCTTTCAGGTACTAGCAATTGCTTTAAAAACCTGTAAGGCTTATGTCGAGGTGCCTTGGACCTTTTGAAGGTGGTGCATGACTTGCAGAAGTCTTGAACAAAGGTACAAAGGTTAGGCCAAACATATTCTCAGCAGCCAGCTTCAAGGGTCTTATTCAACCCAAAGTGTCCAGCCAGGACATGATCATGTTTGTACTGAAGGACCTTAAGCCTGAGGTCTAAGACATCAGGTACAAATATCCAATCATTGAGCTGAAGTAGAACACTTTCATCAATGGTCCATTTGGGATTATGAGGATTTGGGAATTGTTTGGCCAAATGGGATCTTGAGATAAAGAGGAGCAAATGTCATTGTGGAGTTTCTCAACATCCATAATGATTGCAGATTGAATGATTGGAGTTGCTGAGCAAGTAGCA
Source organism: Tricholoma flavovirens (assembly GCA_003313805.1). Taxonomy (NCBI): domain Eukaryota; kingdom Fungi; phylum Basidiomycota; class Agaricomycetes; order Agaricales; family Tricholomataceae; genus Tricholoma; species Tricholoma flavovirens. Next base: position 5,781 of record QLOK01002576.1, read on the forward strand.
TGTAATGAAGCTGATAATTGTTCTTGGGTGAAGATAGGTCCAAGGTTACTTGGGTTTGCAAGGATGAAGTCACTATTTCCCCTTTTGCAGTAGATGTCCCAACATCTTGTTAATGCATCAGGTTTGGCTCCCAATTTGCTGGGACAGAACCAAATGACCATATTGAACTGGAAGAGGTACTCAGACCAGTGTGCTTGGCACTGTGTAAGAAATTTTGTAGTGGCAAAGTACTCCAAATTTTTGTGATTGGTGACCACATCAATTGGGGTGCTGCTACCTTCAAAATATTGACACCAGTGTTTGAAAATTGTGAGTAGCTCTTTGTCATGAGTGTCATAATTAAGTTCAGTGGAATTAAAGGAGCAGGAGTAAAAAGTGATGAGGTGAATCTCACTGTCAGGCATGCAGTGGGAAATTATGGCAGCAAGAGCATAATCCAAAGCATCTGTCTCCAAAATCATTTTGGCATCAGGCACCCATTTAGTTAATATGGACACTTCTGTAAACTGATCCTTTAAGAGCAGGAAAGCTTTGCAGCATTTCTCATCAAATTGCCAAGGGAAGCCCTTTCAGGTGAGCTGAGTGAGTGGAACAATGATGTCAGAATACCTGTAAATAAACTGTCAATAGAAATTGCAGAATCCTAAAAAAGACTGAACATCCTTCACTCTTCAGGCTTCATGCCAATCCATAATTGTTTGAACTTTGTATTTGGCCATACAAAGCCCATCAGTGGTGAGGATGAAGCCGAGGTATTTGACAGAATCTTTGTGAAATTCACATTTCTGGGTGGCCACAAAAAGCCTGTTTTTGCAAAGCCATCATAATACTTCCTTGGCATGAGCTTTGTGCTGGCTCATATCTTTAGAGTAGATCAATATATCATCCAAGTAAATGATGACACAGACATCCAAAAGGTCACTGAAGATGTTCATAAAACACTGAAAAGTAACAGGAGCATTAGTAAGTAAAGTATCACAAGGCATTCAAAAGAGCCATAGCAAGTGCAGAATGTTGTTTTCCATTCTTCACCATTGGTGATGGGCATGCCAAAGGTTGATTTTTGTGAATATTTGGGCCTCTTTGGTGCATCAAGAAGATCTGAAAGTAAAGGCAGTAGATAATGGTCTTTTTTCATGACTCTATTGAGGCCACAATAATTGATGCAAAGGCATAGGTTGCCATCTTTCCTTTTCACAAAGAGGATAGGTGCACCATGGGGAGATTTGGAGGGCCAAATAAAACCTAAATTGACATGTTCTTCGATAAAGAGGCACAGAGTTTCCAACTCTAACTAAGAAAGAGAGTACATTTGGCTAGAAGGTATTGAACCTTCCTCCAAGCCAATTTTGAGGTCATAAGAACGATGAGGAGGCAGGGCATCAGCTTTTTCTTTACTTAAGACATCTGCGAATTCATGGTATTCTTTGGCTAACAAAGTTAAGTCTGGGACTGCCTCAGTAGTGGCCCTGCTGAAAGTGCCATCATGAGTGATCTGAAGTTGAAATGCCACAGAACCAGGAAGTTTGCTAGTACATAGATATGCAGCAGCATTAATCAAAGAAACTAGAGGGGTGTTTGTGTGAGGTTGGGGAATTTTGGGAGTTATGGGAATGTGGGTAGGGCCAAGATTCGGTCCTATTCCAGGAGCCAATGGTGTGTTCACAAGAGAGGGTTTTGCAGCAGGGGTTCTGCTACCAGAGGAGACATCGGTGGTGCTGGACCTCTATGTTTAACAGAGCAGAAATTGATGTGGCCTGAATCCCAGTCAATCAACAGATTGTATTGTTTCAGCCAACAGTATCCAAGGACTGTAGAACAGGAAGAGTCAAGCAGGGTTACATAAAATATCAAATTGAACAATTCACCACAGGCAAAAGTAACTGTAAGTTCAACTGTTTGGGTAATGATAGCATTGCAAGTGCCATCAAATAGGTGGAGACCAACCAGGGCAATCGAAACAGTAGGTAAGTTGTTGTTATCAACAAATGCTGAGTCCACAAAACAATGGGAAGAGCCATTTAGGTGATAAGAGTTCTGGTGGAAAGGGAATGTGTCAGGATGGAAAGGGTGATCAGGTTCACAAAGAGCAGATGTGTTGAGGCAGACATATTTAGCTACACAGAAAAGGTCAACACAACCCTCAGCCTGTGTAGCATTTTCCAGAGTGTTCCAGACTATTTTTTTGAGTCCAAAGTTTTGGCTTTAGAATTGGTGGCCAAAACTTTTGCAGCTCATCCTTTAGCTGCTGCAGACTTTGGACAATCATGAGCAACATGTCCTTTTTCACTGCAGTATAGGCATAAGCCTTCCTTCATGTGGTGTTCACCTTCATCTCCTGTTTGCTTGCCATTCTTGCCCAATTTTTTTGAAATTGAATTCTTGGGCTTTTCCTTTGATGATCCCAAAGTTTTTGAAGTGGACACTGAATTGTTGGTAGAGTTGGAAGGTTTAGGAGGGGACTGGGAACTAGGTTTCTTACTGGAATCATTTTTATTTGGGCTGCCAACAACTGCTGAAGTTTTTGTCTCTAAATGAGTTTCTTCTTGCATCCAATAGATGTTGTTAGCATCCTGGGCTTTGAGGCAAGCCAGCTAAAGTGTTGGGCTTGCCACCACAAAGTACTTCAGTGCAGATTTGAAGGGATAAGCCACGGATGTATTGATCATGAAGGGCCACCTCATTCCAACTGACTCAAGAAGCCAGTCCCCAAAAGTCAACATTATATTCAACAATACAGGTTGTCTGGTTCATACTGAGTTTATGGAGGGAGTTTCAGCATCACTGACAGGACCGTGTGGACCAAAGTTATCTTCAAGCTCTGAGAGAAAGGCTTAGTAATCCCACATCCAATGAGCTGAGTCTGTGGGGTCATTTAGTCCAGGCTCGAACCAACTAAGGGCAGACCCTTTGAGATAGGAGAGGATAAACAAAATCCTTTTCTCATCAGAAGCATGTACTTGGGGATGGTCTCTAAAGTGAAGATTACAAGAGACCAGAAAATCTCAGAGTTTTCAGGGGTTGGAACCATCAAAAGTGTCAGGTTCTTGGACCTTGATTTTTTCAGCTTTGGGGGTGGATTTTGGTGCAAGTCCTTAAGGCTGCCACAAATAAGGCCTGAACAAATCTATCTGCTGGAAGCTGGTTGGAAGGGGCTTGACTACCATTATTGTCAGGGTCATTAGGACCATCTGGATTATCTGGTTCATCTGGGTCACCATTGCTGTCAGTGGGAGGTTCATTAGGGTTGTCCTCAGGTTGAGGATCTACATAGTTGAGAGGAGTAGGAATTCAGGAGTTAGTTGGTGATTGTTTGGGTTCTTGAGTGTCTCTAACAGACATGACATTCACACTAATTGATGGGGCTCCTTTGCCTAATTGATGAAAGATGTTTGAAGGTTGTGAAGATTTACTGAAAGTTGTTGAAGGTCTAGGTGGGCTAAGGACTGATCAACAAACTGCTGTTACTCCTAGAGTTGCACCTGCACATCAGGAGTTTTGAGTAATTCTTTGTTGAGTTCTAGTCTGGGACATAGAATATGTCAGGGCAACACCAAATCCACACTAGGATCTTCGTGTGGGCTCTACAAGAAGATGCGATGAGTATAGAAAGGGGGATCAAAGTTTGATGTGATGTGGTAATAATAGAATGGTTGGTTGACAAAGGCGTTTCCACACACAATGTGATGGTGGGAATCCTAAGAGAACACAACTGATGTGTCTCTTAGTATTTATTGGTTTATATACTAAGTTACAATTGTTGTACAATATTTGAATACTGTTTTACGACACGAGTGTACAGTTGCATACATATTCTAAATATAGGGCATGTGAGAATTATCTGTCTCACGGTCGCATTCATTGATAATTTTAATGTTTTTTGGTGTAATACTATTGCGAAAAAATAAGAAAAATTATGATAGGTAACTGTGCATGTTTCCTAACATTACCCCCTTTTTATTCTTCAACTTCCAGGGGAGAGATCATGTGATAATTGGGTGCCATGAAATTGTGATATGGTTGGAATTTCAAATTTTCATACTCCACTTGTGCTATCCTTTGCATTGCATTAGGATATTTATTGTAAAAATCACATATAGTGTCTCATGCATTTCTACAATTCCCAGGAGTTATTTTCATCTGTATAGCCTTCCCATTTTACCAAGAATTTGAGTTTGTTATGATGCAGCTGTGAATTGAGAATTTCTTTGACTATAAATTCAGGTTCACCTTTGACTTGGTTGTGGAGTAATTTGTTGTCCCAGTATAATAGGTGGTTTGTAGGGTTGTCAGTGAGAGACATTAATTGGCACATCAATTTTGAATGATGATGGCAATTTTAGCTCTACTGCATTAGGTGAGATAATTTTAGAAATAGGATAGGGACCAATATGTTTCTCCATCAATTTCCTAGATGGGCGTGTCATATGTAAATCCTTGGTACTAAGCCATACTCTGTCTCCAATTTGGTACTTGGGAGCATCTGCACATGAGTGATCAGCATAGCACTTCATATCATCGCATGCCTTAGATAATGCTGCTTCTGTCTTGATTTGTACATTTTTCATCCACTGTACAAAATCCTCCACCACTTGTACTTTCACATTCCTTCTCGGTTCAAATCCCATATGAGGGTTATACCCATAATTAGCATAAAAGGGTGATACCCAAGTAAACGACTGAAATTTATTATTGTATGAGAATTCGGCGATTGCCAGCCACTCTGGCCAATCAGTTTGGTGATGAATGACAAACAACCTCAAATATTGCTCTAACTCCTGGTTCATTCGCTCTGTCTGCCCATTGGTTTGGGGATGATATGCCGTAGATAATTTGGTTTGAATACCCAAGGTTTTATTTAGTTCCTTCATGAATGCAGCTGCAAATTGGGGTCTGTGATCGGAAATAACTGTATTTGGTAATCCATGTAATTTCCACATGTGATCACGATATAGGTGTGCCAAGCCTAAAGGAACTCATTTCTTGGGTTGTAGGAATAATATGGACTTGTTTGGTGAAGCAATTGCATATGAATAAAATAGAATCATAGCCTTGTGCCTCAGGAAGTCCAGTAATGAAATCTACCGAGATATCAATCCAGGGTCCTGTTGGGATCGGATTTGGCATTAATTTCCCAGCTGGCATTTCCGGATAGGATTTGCTGTGTTGACAAGTATCACAACCCTCCACATAACTCTGTATGAATTTAGAAATTCCTGGCCATCAATAATTCCTCATCACTAACTCCAGGGTTTTCCATCTGCCTGGGTGTCCAGATATGGAAGTATTATGATGTAATTGGACAATTTCCTTTTGCAACTCAATGTCCTTTGGCACATACACTTTTCCTCTGAACAATATTAACCCTTGTTCTTCACACCACTCTTCTCCTTTAATAGTCTTCTTCTTCTCCCCTTTCATCTCTTTTACAGTCTTTATTACTTCCTCATCCATATCAGTACAGTTCCAAATTTTAGATAGCATTTCTTTTTCAGAACCATCTATTAATAGATGACCTTGGTGCATATATAGAAATATTCAGGCTTTAACAAGGTAATATCCTTGTTATCATTCTCCACTCCCTTTTTATGATTGGGTCTCCATGATAATGTGTCAGCTTTTTTCATCAAGCTTCCCGGTTTGTGAATTAAGTAAAAATTGAAGTGTGATAAAAATAATGCCCAATGTGCTTGTTGGCGATTTAATTTTTTGGTGGACATGAAGTATTGGAGATTCGAGTGAACCATCCAAATTTCCAATTCGTGTTTTGCCCCTTCCAAATAATGTCTCCATGCCTCCAATGCTCGGATTATTCCCAACATCTCTTTATCATGGACATCATAATTTCTTTCTACATCATTCAACCCCTTAGATAGAAATGCACATGGATGCCATTTCTCATCTTCGCATAGCATAGATAATACCATGCCAGTAGCATAATCAGACACATCATATTCTACCCTTAGTGGTCAGGTAAGATCTACTGGTACTAATATGGGACCTTCTACAAATTTCCTCTTCGATTCCTCAAATGTTTGCTGTTGAACTTCTCCCCATTTCCAGACTACTCCTTTCCTGGTAAGATTGTGTAATGGTGCAGCAACTTTTGAAAAATTATGTACAAATTGTCAATAGAAGTTTGCGAGACCTAGGAACACTTGTACATCCTTGACCCATTCAAGAACAGGCCATGACATAATGGCTTCTACCTTGATCAGATCCATTTTGATTCCATTGGGACCAATGATCAATCCCAGGAACTCGATCTCTGCCACATCAAAAATATGCTTCTCAGCTTTCAAAAATAGATCACTCTCCTGTAGCTTCCTCAACACTTTTTTCACTATTTCCTCATGCCCTTCCTCACTTTCTGTAAATATTAGAATGTTGTCAATAAATACAATGACAACACATTGATCGATTTCCTCTTTTAGAATATTGTTTATCATATTCTGAAAAGTGGGTGGACTATTAGTCATTCCAAAAAACATGACTAATGGCTCAAATGATCCTTGATGCATAGCAAAAGCAGCTTTCCACTCATGTCCTTCCTGATGCACACATTATTGTAACCCCATCGTAAATCTAATTTTGTAAATCTCTTCACCTTTCCAACCTTATCAATGATCTCCAAGATTAATGGTAAGGGATACCAATTTTTGACTGTCCACTCGTTTAGATAGCAGTAGTCAGTACACATGTGCTTCTTCATATCTTTTTTTGGAATAAAGAATATGGGTGAAGTTTGCAGGGATTTTGATGGATGTATATAGCCTTTCCTCAACTGCTCATTAATGAAATCATGAACCTCTTTTTGCTCCTGCAGAGATAAGGGATAGACTTTTGATTTCTTCAGCACAAATCCAGGCTTCATCTCGATTCCATGATCCCATGGTTTCCTTCTTGGCATTCTTTCTGATTCCTTCTTTTGGAACACTGATAAGTAATTATGATACTTCTCAGGTACCAACTCTTCCACAGTTTTATCAATCTTCGGGGGATTTGGATTCCACAATTGCCCTCCACGAATAAACTAAAATACAGTAGATCATTGGGATCATTTTTCTCAATCATGATCAGTTTCTCCCCATTTGGCATATCATCATCAGGAACCTCCTCTACCATGACTGAATACTTCCCTGTGCTACTCTTCTCTCTTCTCACCTTCTTTTCCTTTTTCAACTTCCTACCAAACACATTACACTCCCTAGGGCAACAGTTCATTTTCACTTCCCCAGTTACCCAATCAACACTAGGGTTATGTTTATGTAACCAATTGTACCCTATTATTAGATTAGTCTTTCCAAGGTCACACACCTCAAATATGGCTCTCTCCTTGTGACCCTGATAGGACATAATCAATGTCACCTCTTCAATAATACTTCCTCCCTTGTTCACTGTTCCATCAATGTTATACACAATTACAGAATGCTCAAGTTTACGCATGCAAATTCCATTGTTCTGAATCAATGCACGATTTATAAATGAACCAGTAGCACCACTGTCTAACAGTGCCTCAACATCTACCATGGCGTGTGTATCAACTGTCTTCAACCCTACTGTCAACATTACTTCACGTTCAATGTGTGCTGAGTGGATAAAGGTTTTCAGAGCTTTCTGAAAGTGGTTATTTTTGGATTGATGATGTGCTTCACCTTTACTCCTGGTTCGGTTATGTAGTTTAGAAATGAAATTGAGGGTGTAATAGGTTACTAGCATAGGATTGGTTGGGTGGGGACATGATTCATTGGTTTCCTCCACTGTTAATACATCATATTGATTATGAG
>QLOK01002577.1:0-14013 GCA_003313805.1 Tricholoma flavovirens
ATACCTGTTGTATATCTTCCTTGTAGGACATTTGTCTGCGATCCTAGCCCATCAAACCTTTCAAAAAGCTTCTCCATCTTGTGCAGGGCATTGATTTCCCTTAGGTGGCCCACTTCCCGCCCCAGTACAGTACCTACATCACATCAAGAGATCAGAGACAAGCAACTGTGCAGTGTGCCAAGGGAGAGGCCTGCCAGCCAATGAAACACTAACACATTTCCTTTTTGAATGCAAGGCCTACAACAGGGAATGCCATGAATTAGACCAATGGCTGAGAAGAGACTCAAGGGATCTTGCAGCCCTAATGAGCACAGAGAAAGAGGTAAAGACACTGGTCAGCTATGTAAACAAAACACCCAACAAAAGGTGAATTCACAGTCTCTTAGAGAAACCTTGCTACCAAAGACACGCAGGCACAGCTCAATCTTGCAACCACTCAATGCACACTCAACATGTCTTCAACCCAACTAAACTCACCTGCAACACAAAGGACCATCATAAATACTTGAAGTACAAGACCATAGCTACCCAGTTGAAACAGCAAAACACATCACTTACCCTGTCTGATTTGTGCCTGCCATGGGATGGCCAGGCACTTAACAGTTCTATAATCCACACACATAGAAAACACACTAGGCAAGCACAAGAAGAGGTCAAAGAAGGTCCTGCAGCCTTAAATGATTCACCAAATCAGTCCTCAGGGGGAGCAATTGCCCAGGGAATGCCATCTGAGGAGCCTAGGCTGGGGAGAGGGCAAGGCAATGGGGCCTTTAAGTAGATACTCTAAGATGTAAAGACCATAGTAGGGTGTTCCCTGATAGGTCACAAAAGTGACAAAAAAAAAAAAAAAGAAAGAAAAAAAAAAGTTAGAAGAGATGTGGGCCTCCTCTGATAAACCTTTGTTAAATACCTCCACCTGGCTCCTGTTGCATCACACTGTGAGTCAGCACCCTGTATCCAACATGTGAGCAGTTGCTTGCAGTGATGGTGGGGGGTGCTGTCACTAAGGATCTGCATGGGTTTAGCAACCCATGCGGGTTCGCAGGTACGGGTCCTTCAGGTACAGGTATGGGTTAGCAGATTGCTACCTGCAACCCATGGCTTACCCACCACTAACAGGGGGCTCACTAGCACAAGTAGCATTAAACTAATAAATAATACTACTTAAATTTAAATAACGGGGGAACTGCCCCACCATGAACATTGGAAACAGGGGTTTATATACCCCCTCCATTGTGCACAGACCATTTGGCCTTGTGTGCACACAAAAAGTGTGTCCACAACATTGTTAATTGTTGATTGTTTATGTGTTTACACATGTTTGTATGCTCACCATGTGTCTTGCTTGCAATGATGGAATGGCAAACAATGAAAAACAGGGTGAGACTACAACGATGGCCACCACCAAGAACCACCACCGCAAGCACCTGCTTGCCGGGTGGGACTGGGTACCACTTCGAAATGGCAAGATAATGGCAACACCACCACCAGGCCAAACACAACAATGGGACTGGGAGACAACGAAACCATGAGACAACTGGAGATGAGGGGGAAACAATGAAGAGGCAAAGCAAATGAAAAAAGGGCTCACAAGACGTCATTTGATGTCTCTTGGGCCATTAGTACATAAGTGTTTCTTAACTCTTGTTTCATTTCTTGCTAACAATTTTTTTTAGTTACTAACTGAGATACTACTACTACAATGGCGATGACGACTCCAGGACAACGAAGCTGACTGGCACCCGCCACCACCATTGCAAGCCCCTGCTCGCAAGGTAGACCGTGGGTGCTCAACAGCAGACCAACAACGACAGGGGACAACAATGACACAGGACATGACAACACCATGGGGCATGATGACAACACAGGGGGGCACCACCACCACCACCACTGCAAGCCCCTGCTCACAGGGTGGATGGGTGAGGGTGAGGAGATGAGGGGAGAGGAGGGGAGGGGGACATGGAGGGACAACAACTGGCAGGCAGATGACAGGGGACATGAGCTAGCACCTGCACCCAGCCTCACAAGCAACTGTGTGTGGGGTGGATCACAGGTGGTCTGATGAACAACAACGATGAGGAGGACTGAGGGGGACAGGGATGATGCCACCACCACCACCACCACTGCGAGCCCCTGCTTGCAGGGTGGGTGGGAGGGAGGGGGGACAACAATGAGAGGGAGGGGACAACAATGAGAGGGGGGGACAACAACAACAAAGAGGGGGGAACGACAATGATGAAGAGAGGGGGTACAACGATGAGAGGGGGGACAATGATGAGGGGACAATGACACCACCACCATGGACACCAATACCAGGCCCAGGAGACCCTCATCTCCTGGGTGTTTTTCTTCTTTTCTCTGGCCCAGGGGACATGGGTCTCCTGGACCATTTCTTTTTTCTTTTTTCTTTTATTTCACCCACAATGCACCCAATGCCTACAAGCACCTGCTTGTAGGGTGGTTTGATAATTGTTGTAAAGTATATAATTATGTAAATAAATGTATTTTCATTAATAGACCCCCAACAAAACCCATACCCCCCATGACCCATGGGTTGCAGGTATGGGTAGATGTGGGTATGGGTATGGGTACATTCAAAAGTACCTGCAGGTTAACTGTGCCATTGCCTAGCTGTCACTGTCATCGACCCTCATTGTTGGTCCCCCTCTTCATTGTTGGAGATAGGGGGTGGTGATGTGGCCATTAGCACCCAATCCCCCCCTGCAAGCAAATGCTCACAGTGGTGGGTGTTGGGTGCTGGGCTCTTGTTCCCCCATTCTCATTCCTCCCCCTCTCCCTGTTATCACCTGTATGCACCAGCCTTCCTCCTTAAGAGCAGTTGCTTGTAGCAGAGGAGTCTGGTGCCATGGGCATCATTGTCTCTCCCTTGTTCCTGCCATCATCCTGTCCTGTGTTGGTAGTGCTGGTGCTGGTGCTGGCGCTGGTGCCAATGGTGTTGGCATCATCATTGTCATCTCCTCCCCTCCACCTTCTTGCTTGTTGTCATCATGGAGATGATGGCAGGCCCATTAGCACCCATTCCACCTTGCGAGCAACAGCTCACAGTGGTGGGAGCTGGGTGCTGGGGTGCCATCTCCTTGTCTCCACAAGCCTGCTGTGTCCCTCAACATGGGTCCCATTGTCATCATTCCACCAACAATCCACCCCACAAGTTGTGACTCTATTATGTAATGAGGTATGAGTAAAGAATTAGAGTTTAGTCTTTGGGTGAATGTTTGGTGTGGCACGTGCTTTCCTTTCCTCCATGCTATGACAACACTCACCAGCATTCAGTGGGCAGTCCTGGCCCTGCTGCTTTTTATTTGGCCCACCCACCACTCCCTTTTCTCACCTCACACTTCTAACACCACACAAGTCTGGCCCAAAGAGTGTGTCTCTTGCCTAGCTGAGACCATGCAAGTGTACCCACCCCACCCTCACAGCTCATCTTGCCCTGTTAGGTCTGTTGCCCACTCCATGGGTTGGGAAGTGCTACACACTTTCACCCAACTAGCTTACACTGTCTTCACCCAATGTTTAATACACATCCCTGTGTCCTCTGCCTATGTGCCAGTGCCTAAGTGATTACTCAAATACAGTTGCTGGTGAGGCTGGGGGTGGGTGGTGCATCATCTGTCACCATCATCCCACCTGTGATCCAACCCACAAGCAGTTGCTGGTGAGACTGGGATGGGTGGTGTGGTCATTGGGTCATCATGGGGTGCTGGGTCAATGTTTTGCATTGGGGGTGCCAGTGGTGGGCACCATATATCAGTAATGTGGCACTGACAGCAATTTTTTTGGCTTACCAGATGGGTGTCCCCTCCATGGGTGTCCCAGAGCCCCTCCCAGATCTCCCAAGACTAACTGAGACCCCTCACATCCCATTTGGATGGGGAGGAGGGGTAGTGCAGGTGGGTGTGGGTGTGGGTTGTGCCATGTTGGCACCTGTCATTACCAGTAGCATAGATCCTAAAAATGAAAGACTACAATTAATTGGCTTATGAAAAGAAGAAATGAACAAAAAAAAGTATACCCTAGAGCCAAATGACAGGTTGCTGTTGTTTGGGCTCACTTTGCCATCATTTGTGGCCATTCGCAGCTCATGCAGGCTTGGTAATGGGCATGGGAGTGGTGATGACAGGTGGTGATGGAGTTGGCAGTAGAGAGTCGAGGGAAGGAGGGAGGGAGTGGTGGTGTTGTGGAGTCAATGTGGACAGCAGTAGAGGTGTGTGGGCATCATGACAGTCATACTATAGTAGGTGTCAGAGCTGAGTTTGAAATAACAACAAAAATGGAACGACAAAATGAATGCAAAATGCAAGTGAAAATGACCATCTTTGCAAAATGGAGGGGTGTGCTCCATTTTGCAAAAATCATCATTCTGAAGTTCATTTTTGAAAAATGGATGAAAAATGGAAACTGAAAATGAAGCCGAAAAATGGCCGAAAAACGGCTACTGTGAACAACCCTAATGCTTTCAAGGTATGGCTGTAATGACAATATGTACATTGAGGGTGCCATGTCCATCATTGGTTACGGAATCCTCTGGAACAAATAAGCTTTGCAGGTATGCATAAATGACTTTACGATCCCACTGCTAGCTTCGAAATGTTCCACACGTGACACCTATTTGTCAAGGAAGACCACAGGGCCTTGTTCAGACTCCACCTCTCCTTGCTTTTGACATTGGAAATGGTTCACCACCATCGTCAGATCAAAATATTTGGATATCCTGTGGCCAAGCTCGTGCTCGTTACACTATCAAAAGATTGTTTATCTCGAGAATGAGCATTTCACGGCACGTGTAGTAACAGGGACCGGAATGTTCTGGTTCCACGACGGTATGTTCACAGGTCGCTCACTTATTTATGAGTCCCAGGAACTGACTTCTATCACCACGGATCATGCAGTCATGGCGATCACTCTCCCACTTACTGAGAGACCTCGGACATGTCGTGCGCAGCAGCGGCCCTCACTGTGCCTCACATCTGTGGCGCACTTTGATCCGAGTCCCTGGAAGCTGTCTCACGAACTCCCCTACATTATTGCCTACGGCGGTAATTCGCTAATGGTCGACGTTGGCCTGACTTCCGCCCCGTGCCAACCTCGTGGTCTTCATAGATCTCAGATGACATATCTCTGCCTTGCTGTTTAACGTGCCGCACCTCGTTTTGGACCCGTGGTGCATCCCTTTCACGAACAAATGCGCTTCCGATACAGCATGTTCGCAACACGATTCGCCGAGTCAGTTGTATTGTTCCTCTTGGTGATCTGCACGAGGCATGCTTGATCCAAAACTTGGTATACCATGTTCATGTTAGCCATCTGTAACAATCGATGAAGGTCACCTGATCATGATTATATTCTTGTGCTCGTTCCAACAATACATGTTCTCAACCACACCATCCCCTGTTACGATGCCATCGCTGGATCTCAATCCACCTCCATACCCCTCGTACGGACTGCCGTTCGTCAGTGAGCCACTCTGTTATGGCCCATCTAAAGTCCAGCCGTTCATGTACGAACCCCCAACGCCAATGTACGTACCCAAGGTTCTTAGACGGTATTCATTTAAGCCGTGGACCCTCGTCAGATACACGAATCCTGAGGAAGCGATAAGCGAACGTACAGTTAGTATAATGTCTCCTGTCTGATGATTTTTTATTAACAATACAAGACATGCAGGTCAGAATCGCGTACGTCCCTCACATTTCTGAATGGATCGCCAGGATGCCAATCATATTACTTTCGTCAGCGTAATGGGTACCTCAGGAAGTGGGAAGACAACCGTATGTCGCATGGTTAATTCGCAGCACGCTTACCCTTAATCCGTCACAGTTTATTAATCTCGTCAGCGGGTCGAATTTGATGGTCTCCAGCCGCTTGGGGTCTTGCACTGAAGACGTGTCTGAATCAAGAGATTTTGAGCTAGATGGCCGCACCATCCGTCTTCTCGACACTCCCGGCTTTGATGACACCGACAGAAGCGAAGTCGAAACTCTAAAAAAGATCGCCAATACGCTGGAATATCAGTAAGTTGTTTGGGAGAGCGGTTCAGCCCGCAAGATCACTAAAAGCCCTTGTATTTTTCTCAGATATAAGAACGGAATTATCTTGCATGGGGTCATTTATTTGCACCGCATCTCAGACAATAGGATGGGCGGAGCATCTACTCGATCTTTTAGGCTTTTCAGAAGCCTTTGCGGAGACGATGTGCTGGAAAATGTTGTAATTGTGACGAACATGTGGAGTAAAGTTAACCTACATGAGGGCGGGATGCGCGAGCAGCAGCTCATTACCGACGACCGATTCTTCAAGCCCGCAATGGACAGAGGTGCCCGAATCTTTCGCCATGACCACACAGTCTCTTGCGCCCTTGACATTCTTCGCCCCGTTTTGAACAATAAACCCCGACCGCTTGCCATTCAGCGTGAGCTAGTGAACGAGCATAGACACATCTGCGACTCGGGAGCCGGACGAGAAGTTAATCACAGAGTACGAGCCTTCACTCGAAAGTGTACCGAGGACATGAATTGCCTCAAAGCGGAGTTAGAGGACGTGATAAGGGAGAGAGATGAGAAGGCAGAAAGGGAGCTATCGGATGAGCTACAGAAACTGACGACTGGGTTGGCTCGTGCCAAAGCTCAACTTGCGATTCTCTCGTCGGATCTCCGCCCGGAAGAGGCCCGGGGCACTGCGATGGAATCTGACTCTGAGCTCAACTTGAAGAAGTCAGGTGGCTGGGATAAATTTCGCGACGCCTATCATAGCCGCAAGAGCCCTAAACCCCAAGACAAGATTGAGAATGTCAAGGAAATCACTGGCGTTGGATCGTCAGCTATGCGAATTGTCATTGAACTTCATCACAAGTCATCTTCGGTAAGTTTGCTATCTAAATAGTAAACGAAACGCTTGATGAACTGATTCGGTTCTTCGTACAGCTCTAATACATCCGCTATTAGAGCAACTATGCCCATTCAGCGAGCAATCGATTGCTTGTGTCCTCCCTAATCTATATCCTTCCTTCAACAAACAGGATTTGCGAATTCGAACAGTTGTAATCCTGGCCTACCCAACCCACGATCAGATGAAATGTGTCCGAGCGTCAGTTTTCCCAATAAATATCTATCTCGAGATTTTGCTTTAGCGTTAATAATGCAATTTGAATGAAGGCCGAGTTTGTCCGTGTTCTAAGCACGACTCGTGACCAGTCTACCGTGACGGTCTGGTCTGAATTCAAATTGTTTCTGTCATGTCATGCTACTTTGGTTCAAGTGCTTCTGAACTCCATGACCAAGTCGATCTCAAAAAGGCAACGAAATTGCCTCCAGACTGCCGTGAGGCATGAAGTTATCCGGTGACGTAGAGTCGCCGATACATATATGATATAAGGCACGAACGTGGTGATACCTTCAACACCTCCCCCTTTCCTCCCCAAGTGCACGATAACTATTACATCCATCGATGGTTGAACAACTTCCAGCCTATACGGCTCGGTACGTTCCCAAAACCACAGTCTTCCATCGCAATTTGATTCACGGAACCTTTAGCGATAACCAGACGGTACGTTAATATCGTCTTGTCAACGAGTTAATGTCCATTTCTTGTTGATCAGGTTTCAATTGCGTATGTTATTTTTCATCGTAACGCGGAAATGGTTGGTTTCAAGTCTAACTCAGCGTTATGGGTGCCACGGGAAGCGGAAAATCCACAGTGCGATTTCGATCAAGAATAAACGGGATACATGTTGATTCTTCGACGTCTAGTTCATAAACCAAGTCAGCGGATCGAATCTTGTTACTTCAGCTCGTTTGGAGTCCTGCACTCAAGATGTGCAAGTAGCAGCGGGATTTCTGCTTGATGATCGACTAGTAAAGCTTATCGATACTCCCGGGTTCGACGATACAGATAGGAGCGAAGTCGAAATCCTGAAGCTAATTGCGGACTTTCTTGCAGACCAGTAAGTCGCCGTCCGCTACTTCTGGGAAGCCAAAGTATGACTGTCCAATGCTAGATATGCCCAAGGCGCTACGCTTCACGGCATTCTATACCTCCACCGCATCTCTGATATCAGGATGGGCGGTGTCTCAAAACGGTCCTTCAGGTTATTCAGGAATCTCTGTGGTGAAACGACCCTAAAGAATGTAGTGATTGTCACGAATATGTGGGATAAAGTAACCTCGGAAGAAGGAGAGGCTCGGGAGAATGAATTGAGCACAGACGAGAGGTTTTTCAAACCCGCTTTGGACGAGAAAGCCGTTATGGTCCGTCACCACAACACGATCGAATCCGCTCGCGGGATCATCCGAAAGATCTTCCTGAATCACCCCTTGCCCCTGGACATCCAGAAAGAAGTAGTCGATAAGAGGACACCTCTTCACGACACAAATGTGGGCAAGGCGCTCACCGAGGACCTGCAGGAATCCGCTCAGTGGTTCCTCAAGGAGATGAAGAACCTGAAGGACGAAATTGCAGAAGCTATGCGCGACAGGGACGAGAAAGCGAGGAAGGAACTGGCCGCTGCGCTCCACAAATCGAATGGCGACCTCGTCCGCGTCCAGAACGAGATCAAGAATCTGCATGCACGTATGGTTGGGGATATCGATGTCGAGCGGCAGTGGAAGAAAATGGGTCAGAAAGTGAAGTTAGTCACGTTGTTCAGGAGATCTCGGGGTGCAGCGGAGGCTCCAGAGATAGACAACTTCTGGTCCGCGCTGGGCGACACTACCAAAACCGTTAGTGATATCCGCGCTGTGTTCCACCGATGCCCTTTACCGTCCACCCTACAAGAGCGATTACTGGAGAGTACTTCCGATCCGACTGAAGACACTCGCGGATTGCTTAGAACATGGATCAAGGGGAATCCAAAAGGGTTCAAGGATATGGAGAATATCATGGAAAGCGCGATTCATAAGTCGAAGTCACGGCCGTCATGGTTCCGGTGGTGGTATTCGTAACGCATAGCATTGTCTTACATGCTACCTCCCTGTAATGTGTATATGATTTCTTCGTGGTAGTTTCAGTAGATTTCGCACCACTCTCCGTCCATGATTAATTAGATTCTATGCAATTCGTCTTAGTATACATACACGTGCACCAGATCTAATGGTGCGGTGCTGGAAGTGAATATCCCTTACTTACTTCCCTCTCGTTTCAGCTAGGGCGCACTTCGCAGTCAAGTTATTTGTTGAACCTAAACCAAAAGGACGCTAGAGCATGATCCTTTGAGCCAGTGCGGTATCCAAGTAAAGGCTAATGATATAAATGATAATATTCCGTTGTTGACCAATATCCCGGGCCCTGGAACAATATGAGATTGACTGATGCAAAAATCTATTCCTTATAGTAAGCCTGGATGTGTTACACAGTCCTTGTAGCAAGCGTGATAATCTGTCACTGATAGTTGTCCACCCCACTATCCAGATTACACCACTAGTGACCATAGTAGCAAGACCACGGGAAGTAGGAGCCTATGGCAGGAAAGCGACATGGGGAAAACTTGATGGCAATCTGTAGAATGATCAGCACAATCGCGCTCCATGTGGTCCCGTTCCATGGGCAGAAGGGCGGCCCATATACACGTGTGGGAAGTTGCCAAGAATGAATTCGAACTTTGAGGAGGTCCGAATGAGTCTATCTGCCAAACAAGCATGCTCCAAGCCAAAGGTGCCCGTAGGATAGACAATACACCCAGTAAAGGATTAAAACCCACTTGGCAACAGAGCGGAAATGAACCTATAGGTAAGCTAATCCGAACCAATCGGATACTCAGACGAACTTTGCCATTCAGAGCACTCGCAAGAAGCCTGGGATTGGTGCTGGAAGACTGGGAGACGACTCCGGTGCATGCAAGACGACCCAAATGCCAGGACCCGGGCGCTCCCATAGCCCGTGACTTCAAAGAGTGTAGAGTTTCGTTTAAGTTATAGCGGATGCCTGAGTTATTGATTGAAGAGGCGGGATAGAAGAGGCATTAAAGCTGTGAATCCTGCCTTACCGCCGGATGTGTTGCGACATTAAAGGAAGAAGATTGATATAGTCAATCTTTCTGTCCAGCCTCTTTCTTGGAAATATGAACTGCCAAGTTTTGCCACCCTGGCAATTGCCGTTCTGCCGGCCACCGACATACGTGAATGGGTCACGTGCGTAGACAACTCTTGGCGGTTGATCGTTCGGTTGGAATGCCACTTGGTTGAACTTTCATGTGTACGGCTAAATGACATCGGTATCTCAGGCTTTGCTGTACGATCCGGCAAGAAACAATCAAGCTCTTGATCAATAATAGCGTTGTCCAACTTGAAAAGCCTTACGAAGCTTTGGACCAGCGTTCTGTGGCCTTGTGGACTGTTGTGGTTTACTCCCTGTCCGCATGAGGTCTAGATCCGGTTTCCGAACTGCCAAGATGTAACTTTTGAACATCCGAGTCCGTACTAGTAGGCAATTCCACGCGACTGCCGCGTGCCAAGCCACGACGACTGTTCTGTTAATTTCCAGTATACAAAACTGGAGCCCCGAGGCCGCCCCTGGCACCAGCATTTCCACTTTCAACCTCTTTAGTTCATCCATCTCAACTTTTCGTCCATGTCGCAAAGGTGTGCAACCTCGGTCATTATGTCACTGGCCTAAGAGCTTCAACCTCTGTTTTCCAGAGCCGAGAATGGCAGCCACGTAAGAACATCGTAACCCTACCCAAGCAAAATCCACATCTCATCCTTTTGTCGATGCATTAGGTTTCAATTGCGTGCGTATCTCAGGCTCTACACAACCTCCTGAATCGGTAAATTTCAACAGTTAATTTTTTAGTGTCATGGGTGCCACAGGCAGTGGGAAATCATCCGTACGTCAGAATCATTGTCAGACATTCGACATATACTAATGTCCAGTTTCCCGCACTAGTTCATAAATTTAGCTAGTCAATCGCAACTGCAAGTTTCGAATGGTCTGGAGTCCTGCACGAAGGAAGTGTCTTTCTCCCCGGAATTCGTCTTCGATGGGCGTACCATCTCATTTATTGACACTCCGGGGTTTGACGACACTGACAAGAGCGACGCTGAAATCGTGCAAATAATTGCCGCATTTCTCGAAACACAGTAAGCAGTCAAATACTCAATGCCTACGAGAATCCCCCCCAAGATCCAATTCTCATATTATGAAACAGTTACAGAAGTGGTAACCGACTACATGGCGTGATATACTTCCATCGGATATCCGATATCAGAATGGCCGGTGCTTTGAAGAAATCGTTCGGTTTATTCACGAAGCTTTGCGGCGATGATGCTCTCAGGAACGTCGTCATCGTCACAAATATGTGGAGCAAAGTCACGCCAGAGGAAGGTAACGCTCGTCAAAGGGAACTCGAAACCGACAATCGGTTTTTTAAGCCTGCTTTAAACCTCGGCGCTTCGATAACCCGCCACGACAATACAAGGGAATCTGCCCTTACTATCGTTCGTTCACTTCTGAACAATAACCCAATGCCCCTTGGAATTCAGAGAGAGCTTGTTGATTTCCGGAAACACTTCTTAGAAACCGAAGCGGCTCAGGAGGTCAATCGGGGGCTGCGGACGTTGATTCAAAGGCAAATGGTGGAAGTGAGAGCACTGAAGGCGGAGATGGAAGACGCAACGAGAACAAACGATCTACAGACGGCGCGAGAACTAAAGGAGGAGCAGAGAAAAGCCAATATGTTACTGATCAAGATTCAAACATTATCGAGGAATCTCGCGCCGGACTATCACAAGCAACAACTCGAGGCATGGAAGAAATTTAACAGAGACTTCGAGGAGGAATCAGAATCGTCACCAGTCTGGTGCGGCTGTATTATGGTGTAATTAAATGATTCATGAGGCCTTACATTCGCTTTGTTCAAGCTATCCTTATTTACGACTCTTATATATTTCATGTCTATATTACCCATTAGACCATCAATTACATACATACGTACTACTTAATACCTACTCGTACTAGTATCGTGGCCCACCTACCTTCGAGTTGCCTATGGCAAAAAGCGTGTTCTCGGTGGCTTCCAAATTCTTTCCGTCGATTGTAGTAATCCCATAACCTTGTGTCTCAACACTTCATTCCCCCTGTTCATTTTTCCTGGCTGCAACTCCCCTCCACCGGCATTCCACTCTGCTAACCTCTGGTTGATGAACATGTCGTTTCGTTTAGCACACGAATTCTGCCATCAGCCATTTCAGGCTCTGGAATTGGGGTTCCGAAGAATAGGTAAATTGGAATTGGAAAGAGTATGTGCTGAAACGAGAGGATGGTGGACAGAACCCAACAGCAAACTGCTGCGTAAATCTGATATCGCTATGTAGTAGGAACTGGACTCAAAGTCAGGGTCGAAGCGAACTTCAGACGTACTACATAGTTCAATGCAGGATCGGCATTACTTACTAGACTCGGAGTTAGTCGCGATCCGAGTCATAAGCTTGACAACGATCTGTTTCAAGTTCAGGTGCCAGACTCAAATTCCTCCCCTGATGACATGTCTCTCGCACATATCGCGTCACTTCCGGACGCAGCTACAATTGCAAAGGCAAGCGCGTTAAATGTATTAGATGCCACGGGCAAAAATATTTCTTTCGGCTCGATCTTCGAAGAGCACCAGACAGTTGTTATATTCATTCGTGCGTTAACATTCTTACAGTGTATTATCTTCTCGTACTCATGGGGAGTAATCAGGTCACTTCTTCTGTGGTGTAGGCACTGTTCTCATGTTCTCATAAACTGCTTAATTCAGACAATCAATCGCAGGCTTGCAAGGTGAGTCATGTTTTTCATCAGTGAATCATCACCTTGACCTGAATCTCATTCCAACCCGAGGCTTATGTAGGAACCATTGCTAACGTGGTCTCCCAAGAAGTCCTGGCCAAATCAAATACGAAAATTGTGGTAATTGGATGTGGAGGGTGGGAAGCTATCCAATCTTACGCAGGTTCGTCCTTTGCCAAGTCTCTCCGTGAATGTGTTTATCTCGCGCGCTTGTTGACTTCTTCTTCCAGACTCTACAGGGTTTTCCGGCCCATTCTATGCAGACCCCACCCGAGAACTCTATCGTGCTCTGGGAATGGTGCTGGAGACACTAGCTAGGACACCGAAGGGTGAGAAGCCGAAGAGCTATCTCTCTGTTGGCTTTATGAAGCAAACACTGGCCAGTATTTGGGTATACTGTCTCCTTCACGGCATATGTTCAGAACTCATGAACGAGAGCTATAGAGCGGACCACTAAGCCACCCGGCACTCATTGGGAAGCAGGGCAATATCTCGCAGGTGGGTGGCGAATTCATATTTGGGCCAGGTGAGTGTTAAGCCCATGTACTTATTTCACGTGTAGTACTAATACCGATGCTCGTGCCAATCGCAGGAATGCGGTGTTCGTTTGCTTCACGAATGCAGCATACGGAGGATCGTAAGTTGCCTGTTGTCCGATAGACAGGTTAACTACAAGCTGACTGCGCTGTTCAAGATGTGGAAATTACGGATTTGATGAAAGCAGCTGGTATAGAGTTAGCCTAATCTATGTTATTGGAGATCTGTGGATATGCAGCTAATACGCGTCCCGGCTTCTGGAGAAGATGGAACATGCTGGGTTCCAACCGGTTGTCTCCACTACCTTTTTTGTCTTTCATTTACGAACGGAAAACGCAATATACCCTCAAAAACCAGCTGCTCGGCTCAATAAACCTTGGCCTTGCTTAGTTAGTATGTAAATGGTTACCCCTGCAACTCGTGCGTACCATCACTGGTACATTATCGACGATATATCATCGATGTAGGCGTACTGCAAATGGACTCCTCTCAATCCAGGTCCGTGCCGCAAATCGAAACGATTTTACAATAGTATAATGATTGCAATACAACAGACTTTGAAGCATGAGATTAGCTGGCCGAGATGCCAACTGTGTTAATCGTTACATCTGTTTTGCCAGGCTTGCCTAGCTACTCAAGCTTTAAGGAGTGTAATGGTTATGTACGTGCAAGAAAAATTGTAAGATAAAAAGT